>JAUUEB010505374.1:0-28052 GCA_032362205.1 Clione limacina | reverse complement strand
TATAAAATTAAGCAATTTTGTCAGGATATGCCACTTGTTCAACTTGTAAATTTAACTATTGTGATTGAAAATTGTTGTATTTAATTTTTTGTTAATGCTGTATTAATGATGTTGGGAAGCATTTACTTTTTATTCCATAAGGATTGCTATTTTTAGGTTGGGAGAGCTTTTTAGGTAATAAGACTGAAGAACAGTGAAAATATAAAAGTTGATTGCAAATTTATCATTTAAATGTCTGAATATTAACAGGGGCTGGGAAAGCAATCTAGGTGATAGGACAGAAGGATAGTGAAAATATAAAAAGTAAAGTCCATAACTAAATTCATTACAGCTGAAATCTGATTTAGAAAAAATCAAACTCTAAAAACTCTGTGGGTAGCAGATGCATGTTTTTAAGCTACAAGACAAAAACCAAATGCCATTTCATTTATAGGCAATTGAGCTGACTCTTCCAGAATACATTAAGTACCTGAATAGCAAAATAGGCCGGTGCTACAATCAAAGGACCAATAGCTGCTAGAGGTGTGGCAGTAACAATGACTGCCACAGTGCCAATGGCTGAGAGAATGACCATCAGCATAGATCTGAATGTAAAGTGCACCACATAGTCCAGTTCTGCCATGTCCTCAGAGCATCGGTTCAGAATAGTGCCCAATGTAGTCTGCTCAAAGAAGCTCAGAGGGTTCTTCAAGAGGTTAGACAAGAAGAGTGCAAAGAGGTTCCTAGAGGCAACAATACCACCATAAGCAGTGATGAATGCACACACAGACACCAGTGCACCTGTATACAAAGATGGGGATGTTAAGGGTTAAGTTAAGACGCAGGTAGTATAGTAATAGCAACCCAGATTTATAAATGAAATATACTGAGCAACACAAAAGAAAAACAGGCCCCTTGCTTTTTTGTAAATCATGAACAAATTAACATATGCGACACCTCTGATTGAAAGGTGCCACTTGTTGCACTTTTAAGTTTCAATATATTGTCATATAAAGGTGATTAGGGTGTAAAGTAAAGTTACCTATACTCATTACTGAGCGTTGTGTAATCAGTAGTCACAACGTTTTAGAAAATGAGATCTCAAACCCGCAGTGTACTTCATGATAGAATGACGCTCTTACTGACTGAGCTATATATGCCCTGTATGAAAATATGCTTTTGACTTAATTCCTTAGCCTCAGTCATTTTTCTTATTGAATAGAAAACATTATGGCACATACTGAAGATTTGTATGCATTTAAATCACATTTTGTTAAAAAATGTTCTTATGAAAACTTGTCCACAAAAGTTTGAAGGCTATTTTTTCAAAACCTTTTTCTTTTTCATACCAGGCTTCAAGAAGGTCATAACTTCGTAAATTTGTCACTGAAATAATTTTGTTTTTGTTCCTAATGTTAATGACAGTGTATATTTAAGACAAGTTTAAAAATAATTGATTTTAAAAACTTGCGACAAGTGGAAACATTCAAAAGGGGTGTCACATATTCCAAAGTCAATGTACAATTGACAATACATCCAATGTTTCAACTAGGTTTGTTGCTGGAATATTTGGTAAATGCTGAAAGCATTTTAAAAATCTAAACTATTTATTATATATGAATAACCAAATTCAAATGCCAAAAAATTAGGACCATTCTTCTTGTGCTATCCTGTATCTTCTTCAGACAACATGCAAATTTTGAATTAGGTTAAAACATTATATGAAAGAATAACTAACATTTGCTTTTCATTCATGCAGTTATAAAAGCAGAGTTGAAATATTAGTTAAACTATGATATACTAGTGACTTAGTACCCGGACCGAGAAGGATACAAAAAGAAAGAAACATGAATTTGGTTGACTTTTAACCAACCTCTCTCTCTCTCTCTCTCCACTATGTGCAAATATGCCACCACCCCCTTTTTAAAATCATATTTTGAAACCCCCTGTATTAAATTCACTTTTTGTTTCAGCTTTTGTTTACATATCTCATAATACAGTAATAGAAATTTATGTTCATTAGGCTGGGGCGCGTATATTATGTGCGACAGGAAGAAGGTACAAGTGTTTCCATATTAAGTTTCATGGCATCTTTGTTCTATATTTTCTCTGTAGAATACGCACCAAAAACTAAAAAGCTAATAACTTTTCTTACAGTCGATCGATTTTCACCAAAAGCGTTACCACACATCTGGTAATATCTATATTTTGCTTAAGTCTGAGGTCGATTGAGTAAAAACTGTGGCTGTAATCCCATTGCATACAAACACACAAATAAATAACACACCTGTTTTGAATCTTATTATGTAGATAAATGCATGCGTATGTTTGTGTGTGTGTTTTTTTGTGTGTGTATGGAAGACAGATAGTGAGGGAGAAAGAGAGAAAGAAAGAAGAGATACTGAGATGCATGTATTGGATAACACGTTCAATGCGTTCAAGTTTCCTGATTCCAATGATGTTTAGCACGCCCTATAATTCACATGGCACTAATGTGGGTGACAGGCCACCTCTTACGCTGATTACGCTGCTTTTTAGGGTAATTTGATCTGGACTGGGGAGTATTATTTATAGGAAAAAATGATTGACTCACTCTGATCAATAGTATCGCTCCATAACCAGCAGACCAAGATCCTAGATGATTCAATTAGGAAGCAAGGGTCGCTTGATAGATGTATGGTATTGTATTGTTTCGTTTTTATTTGATCTTATTTATATTGTTCTCCCATTATTTTTAATTGTTTGTGTATTTATTATAATAAACTATGAGCGATTATATTATTTCCTACACCCGACATATATTGCAAATGTTGTTAAACCGTTCCTAAAACGGTTCTCCTCAAAGGGTCACGGTCGGTATAAGTGAGCATTTAGCCCAAAGCTAAAAAACCATTGTATAGTAATGTGAGCTGTGTGTGAGCCCGACACACGCCTACGTATATGTGTAAGGAGCTGTCACTCAATGCCTACTTATTTTGCCACTGGCTCCGGACGACCCCACACACCCCTCTCTTCTTAACCTTGCACTACGTAGAATTGTTCCCTTTTTATGTTGATATAATCGTTTATTTCGAGGATAATTTGACCTCAGAATAAAATTATTACGAACAGCTTTTGTCGTTAACGCATTTTTGATGAATAGAAAGTAGAAATGAAGTACATGATGTTATCACCGTTATTATAACTTGTTTACAGGATGAACGAAGTGATAATCTACTCTAAATATAAAACTTTCTCATATTAAACAGAGACGCAAAGAAGAAAAATGGAGTGACGTCTTATATCGTAAATCACTCGCCCCATAACAAAATGCTCACAACAAAACTACGACGAGGCTCTGTTCACTATGGGGTTTCTGAAATTCAACGAGCGCTCTCTACTCACCTAGATAACGAAGTATGATTTCTTAAATGATTGACAGCTCTATTGTTATTAAAAAAATAGTCGTCAGAGGTGAATTTAACCTCGTGTCTATCAAAACGAAGGGGGTTATTAATGCAAATCGTCTTAAAGACAGAAGGAATGTTTTCCCTATATATTGTCTTCACTAGTTGTTTTTTTTTAGATTGAATTTAACATTGCTGCCCTTTCCTCCATATCTATCTCCATTGACTTTTCTCTTGTCTCTTCTTTGTCAACTTCACTCACCCAATACCTCTTTAGCTTACTCTTTCACTATTGTGATCACTTGCTTGTCTATTCACCCACCCACTCATTGTTTCGTTCACTCATTGACTCACTGACACAAACATCATACATGATTATGATCTTTAAAGTGTTCATCCCTTTCTCATTGCCGAACTTTATTGGATTTATCTTGATTACGACAGTAAAGAAGCATGGTTCTTCCGACATCCCGTTAGTGGAATGTATTTATTACAAACTAAAAACCGTAAAATAGTTCAGGTAGTTTTAACATTATCCTTAATCAAATGAATTTCAAGTATTATGCTATTCTCACAACATACATTACTCAGAAAAATACAGACCACTGATTCATTCATTAACGGTTACGTTAAAAACAAGTCTAAATGTAAGAGGTTTACTACTGAAGCCTGATAGTGGCCACTGTTTTGGCAAAGATAATCACATGTGTGTTATGTTAACAACATAATTGACCCAGTAGTCACTCAAGCATAAGCAATAACCATCATCAAATTTGACATCGTGTGAGCCGATAGCCTACGAACTAAACAAACACATAATCAACATGTTAGGTCACAAACACAAATGGGGAATCTCCAAGGTCTAAGAATGATCCCATGCTAGGAACCCACATCTCCAGATCCCATGTCATGTCATGTCCAAGTAATGACAAACTTGTGTGAACATCATGTAGGAATGACCTTGCCTTCATTAGCGGCTGTTATTCTAATGAGAGCCACCATGTGGTCAAGAGCTTGCATTCATTGCTGTGGTCTCCTGTGTATCTTCCCTGTTACACCAGGCCTATCTCCAGTTGTAATTCTATTAACGCACGATTTATGCGCATACGCGAAACATGGTTTCTGTGTATCAGCTCTGGCTCTAATAATGTTGTTTTTACTCATATGTTTGCTCTTGTTATTGTTTTGTTATCGGGCTTTCCCGTAAGTGCACTTCACAGAAAGCCACACCCACGTCTTTACTTAAAACGGTGCATGATATAGCTTATTTGTTGCAACTTAATTTTTTGCAATACGTATTCCTTTTCTTATTTCTAAATTTTAAATTTTTTTCTTTCATTATTTTGAAGATTATTTTTCCTCCTATATATTGCAGATATTCGTCCGTTTGAATCTAGTTGCATGCAATTGTTTTTGTCGTTGGTGGTTTTATAGATTCCTCTTTCTATGACTACCTCATATATATAGTGAACCATTGTGCTATTTCGTTCTGCTTTGAGCTGGCGTTTGTGGGAGTTTTTATTACCATAATCATTGATAATCATTGATTAGTCCTTCAGTAGCTTTGATCAAATTTTCCTTTTAGAATCTGGCGTGATTTATTTCGTTATTACTGTGAATATAACGCGCCGTGCTTTGTTGCCAGCTGAAAGGGAAACAATCCCCAGTCATACACAGTCAAATAATATAGTGCCTAGGGTGTGTTAATCCCACATTAATCTGTCTCTCTCACCTCGGCCTTCATACACTTGTAATCAGACACAGACTTAATAGTAGAAGCTTATTACCACGTCAATTCTTACAATCAACAGTGGACCAGCCCCCAGAGGGAAGGGCACACATGTTTGAGGCTGGGATTAGGACCTTGGGTAATGTGACGTGACCATTCCACTTGGATAAAGCACCGTGTTGAGTAGAGTGTCACTCTGTTTTGTGGAACAAATCCACTTTTAGATTGAAGTACCTCACGTCAAATGTTTGGTCAATAGAGTTCAATAGACACAATCTCAGTTATAAAGTGTAGAAGAGAATACGTTGAATTTGATTTAATCGTTTCTATAGATATGTTGTTTAAATTCAAATTCCCTAAATAAAAACAACATTCAAAGGTATTCAGCCCAAAAATGTGATTATTTCTTTTGTGTGTGCATGACTGTTTGCGTTTGTATGTGAGTATATTTTTTAGATAAATATAGAGAGAGAATCAGAGATAAAGTGTGTATGTGTCTGCCCGCGTGTGTTTTTGCACCGGTTAAAAGATTTTTATATCAGTTCAATTCAAATATTGATCTAATTTGTTCCTTTAACCAACCGTACCTCACTTTCAATCCATTACCCAATATCTATAAATTTGTATTATTTTTTGTCTCCCCATATTTTCTTTCTCAAACTCCTCTCCCTTTTTATTGCACGTGGTACAGATATAAATATAATTGTGAAATTACACGTCACTTGCTGAAAGACTTAAACTCTTATCTTTCCAGAGCTCGAGTATCAATGCAATAAAAGACGCGCCAATTCATTCACAAGTCTAGTGTGAAGTAGTGCAGAACTAGCATGATTGTGTTAAATAGCTTTATTATGAACTGAACTGTTTCTGGCATGATCTGCGATTAAAAACTCTATAATAGAATTCCATCTGATAACGTGCCCGCGGCTATACGTCAAAACAAAGACAATGAGGCCGATCAAGCATTTTATTACAACGGTCACGCCAGGGATAATCCTCACTTGAATAATATAACTAACGGTGATCCAGGGATAAACTGTGAAAACCGGGTCAATTGTGACACTTTAGGTGTAATGTCCATTCTTGTCAACACTCTATACAGTGTTTGGGGATTTTATAACGGGGGTTTGTATGAGTAGGGGATCAATGTCAACATTACATAGGTAAGAGCATTTCTGCTCAGTTATTTACATCAGTTTTTTGTACGATATTCCTATATAAATGTTCATTCTGATTCTGATTTATTTCGATCATATTTTGTGCTCAATAATGGTGTCTATATCTACAGTGAAAAGTAAGACATTATTTTTATTATTATTTCCCCGTGTGATCAATATTTCTTTAAATTTGGATCTTTATTGACGAGCTGTATCATGTGTGTTTTTTTATATGACTGTTTGTATGTCAGTATTTGTCCGTAACCATTATTAATTGGCATTATATGAAAAAGGACAGAGCGGTAAGAACATCCACCATATTATTTTAACATTTTTCTCACTCAGACAGAATATGATTGTAAAGTATATTAATGTAATCAATGATGCAATAGAATTATACTAACATCAAGTTTATAAATAATTCGGTTGTTCGAAGATGCCCATCAATTTGATTTTTTTTTAATTTTGTTCAATTCTAGCAGTTTAGTTCAAACTTAATATCATATCGGCAATTTTCACAGACATTAATAATGTAAGGGCATTAATTAACTAGCTTTAATTAAAGGTTATAAAACAAATTTCTGACCCACCATAAAAGAATGCGAAAGGTGTATTATGCGTTTGTAAGATAGCCTATGTCCATCAAAGACACAAGTCGGGATTTCCAGCCTCAAAATGAGGTAAATTAGAGTTCGATGAGGTACCGAGGTTATTTAATTTCTTCTATACTATTGTGTGCTTCAGTCGCTCACATGTCTGATTTAGAAATATAATACCAAATTTAGACTTATTGATTTTTAGCCTAAGCAATATCGTGTATTTTCAATGATTATTATCATAATAATTAATTTTGTTTACATTAATGCTATTGATATTATCATCTCTATTATTTTATCATAATGATTTCTAGTTTCTGAACTTTGACAGGAACTTAATAATTAGTTTTGATGGGTTTAAACTTTAACGTTTTATCCTTCTTTCACATTTGCCTATTTTAACCAAATGTTTAATTCTGATTATCCAGAACTTAATACTTTTTTTTTACTGTTTGCAACCTTATACAAAAAACAGCAACAAGTTTGGGGATACAATCGTAATTCTAGTGTATTCTTAAAGTAGGTTACAATTTTATTTATCTTGATGCAAGATAAGACAGCCAGCGAGACCTCCGCCGAGTGTAGAAATCTGTCAGGGAAAACACCCTCACGAGAGAGGCCAGGCTAAACATAGCGATATAGACCACGTGATAAATGTACAAGTCGTTATTGGCTGAGGTTGACAAGAGCGCGTAGCTGGTCGTAAATCAGCGGGCAGATGAATCAACTACTTTTCCTTGCTTTACGCTTCATTCTTCATAGTTTTGTGCGCAGGCGAAGCATGAGGTTACGATTATAACAGCAGTGCGACAAATCGGAGTGTTATTTTTATTGCTCAGTGATCGACGTTTTATGAGGAGTTATTAAGTGGATTGTTTACTGTTTCTTTTCGGACAGGAGCCATGCAGTGTTGTGATCAAGTTCTCTTACGTTTGCAGGTGGAATATTATATATATATTTAACATTGCTATTTTTGATCATTGAAGGCTCTCGATAACAATGTATTTACGCACATTTAGTTAAACCTTAAATGGCAGATAAGTACTTACTAAGACTTAGTAAGTAGTTTAGGCGTATTTAAGTTGTTGGGTTTTGTGTCAAAAGGACATATTTTGAATACTGTTATAGATACAGAGCAACCCATTGTTGAATTGTTGTTTCTGTCAGTTACTTCGTTTCAGTTGTTTTACAGATGACACACCCATTAGTTTGATAATTTATCACCAGACTTCTTAATAATATCATTAGTAAATATGCACCACTTATACTTTTGTCACTTAAACGGTCTTTTAGTTTAAGAATTAAAGTTAATTTTATATTTTTAAATTGCTGTTTTGTTTCCTATGTACAGTAAACACCAAAATATAGCGCTTTCAACAGCAATGATATGATATATATATATATATAAGCAGGCGAATAATACTCAGGATCACCTAGGCATCACACGAACAAAACAAACTAACATGAACAAAAAGACTTATTTTCTTATTTGTTTTATGTATGTAAGTTTCTTATTTTTCTGTGGTTCCCACTTTAAATCTATGATTATGCCTTTCCCAGGAAGGACACACTGTCAAAAAAAAGACAGATTTTGTTATAAATTGCCTCAAATTTAGCGAGGACGTGACCTATTTTGAACTGTTGGCAGCTTTAAATTGAATCTATCCGTTTGTGCGGGACAAATAAGACCACCCCTAGAACAAGCCAAATAATTGCTTATAATTCCCCTTTCCGTTTGGTTCCGTTTGCACTTGAAGATCACATAGAACAAGCACACGCGAATAATTTATACGTTTTTGCGTGCGTTTGTTTTTCCGTCCCTCTCTGGAGTTAGCTTTAATCAAGACACTATGAATGGGACAGATGGTACAAAATATACAAAACCTTACTACTTACTACACCACTTTTTTCTTTGTTATCTTCTCTGCGACGGTCATCGCCCTTTCACTTTTAGCTGTTATTTCTAGTTTAAATTTAAAAGTTATATGTAAAGTCACACAGTTAAGTGTTGTCAGGTCTTCTGTGAATGAACTAAAGTATGATTCTTTTAATCAAGGGATTGCCAGCATTTCTTTACCAGTAAACGATTAATTTGTGATCAGCTTTTCATTTATATTCAAGTCTTTCAAATTTGTTGAGCAAATTTATTATAATATTAATTGATAACAAGCTATCCGTCACCAATCATCCGTTTTGTATATATATGTGCGCGCATATGTGTGAACTTGATTGATATTAAACACTAACACAATCGTTGCATTATATGTCTCTTCATTAAATGTTTTTATTTTCCCATGCCCTAGTTTTGCGTTGTCAAGTCGAAAGTCTGACTTAAAACGCCGGAGTAGTCAAATTCCCACTCAAACGTGTTACAAATAAACGGATACTCTTGGCATTTAGCGTCTCTAAATTCCTGTCGGTTAAGGGCTAAGCAAAACAGAAGAGATGTGACTCCCAACTCACACCGAGGAAATCCCGTTTCTCAGGAAATTCTAGACTTCTCTATTTCATTACTCGTCTGTCTCTCTCAGCGCCCCCCTTTTCCCTACCAAATCTCAGTAATGTTATTTTTGCAATGCGAGGGCTAATTTGGAATGATTGCTAGCTAGCTATGGTGGTATAAGGTTGACGGTGATTCCTGGGCTCCCACACATTTTCCAGAGTATAGTGTCAGTCTACATTTTTGGCACTCACCCTCGGGCGGCTGTTCATCCATTCTCTCAGCAGCAGCCGTCTTGGCATCCAGCTAGGCGTTTGAATGGAACTAGCTTCATTAATCATAGAGGTGGCGTTTCTGAGGAGCTAAGTCCATCACAGAGGGGGTTCTTGTGTCACGTTTAGCTAAACTTCGGCATAGCCCATGATCTATTTGTTTATTTACATGGCTCATCCGTCATTGCTTAACAAGAGACACGGTTTTACTTTCATCGTCAATCATATCATTGATTGAACTGATTTTTTTTCTTTAACGTTTTCTACTTAATGGTTGTTCTATCTCAGACATGTTATATATTATAAATATAATATGATTGAAGTAGCTTACTTATACAATTAAAAAACTATTAATTATTAAAAATGTCCTTCAAAAGAGAATGTTATGTGATGGAAGTAGATCACTGATTAAAAACTGTAAATTAATTCAAGTAGCTCACCAATTAAAAACTATTAATTCATTAAATGTCCTATAAAGCGAATGTTATATGATTGAAGTAGTTTACTGATTAAAAACGATTAGCAATTAAATGTCCTCTAAATGTGAATGTTAATCATACATTTTCGAAAACATTTATTCGTAAAGAATAAATTCCCCAGAAAATAAGCATCGAAGTAACGTAAACAATACTTTAAAAATAGCATTGACTGTAGTGTTTAAGCTTACATATTTTATTTCTATGTTAAAATGTCTTTGACGAAAATATCATTTTCTCAGAGTAAGAATTATGTGAAAATACATAACTGGAATCAAGGTCATTATCCAATATGTTACAACGGGTTTCGGACAAGTTGCCACACACATCTAGCCACTAGTTACAACTACTATCGATGTCATATATTACTTGATTACATGATAGACATGTCCATGTAGTGATCATGTTTCTTCACCAACCCAACAATACCCTTCGCTTGTACTTGTACTGTACACGGTTACTCATCTATTCATGTGAGTTACAGTTACAGTCCTCCCGATACAAGTAGTTACAGTTACAGTCATCCCGATACAAGTAGATACAAGTAGTATTAAGTTAACAAATATGTCAGTCGCAACTTTAATTTTTTATTTCTATCCGTTCCTCTTTGCTAGCCAAGCATCTGAATGTTTTTCAGAAGATCTCTGCCATCGCGAACTCCAAACATAGTTCTTTGTACTGCTGCCTTAGCGTTGAAATTGCTTTCAGCAGGGGGTCTTACTCGGGATGTCTGTGTTTGTGTGGCCCAGGGAGCTTTTCCTGATCATGATCTTGTGATATTAAACTGTGTTCTTCTCTCCTCAGCTCCTACTATGGCCAGTCTGAGGTGCTTGGGCGCCCTGCTGTTGCTGCATGTGGTCGCCTTTTGTCACGCAAACAGTGAGTAGCAGACCCTGTCTTGTCATTTTGTTTACTTGTCTATGATAGGCTATGACACATGGACATTCTTGGTTGATGAATATGGGATGTTGGCCAGGGTACAGGGATAGAGACAGTTAAGAGTTAAGAGCATGCACATTTTTGCATGTAGTTAATAACATTTGACAATTGTGTATACATATAAAGCGATAATGTAGTTCATTTACCTGGACGATAATTAATAAATTCGTTTTTCTCCCAAAATATAGAATTGATTATATTCGAAAATAATCTCACTGGTGAATGCATACATTTCATATTAAAAAGATTGAAGGGCAAAATTATAAAATATCAACGATGGCTTAAATATTCAATAAAAGTATCAGTTTATCTGCACAAAAGTTAAAAAGACTGTATGACAAATGACAATACATAAATGGTGAACATTATCTAGTCTGTCTCCAGCCGATGAGAGATTATTTTTAATCAATCAAAATTGTACTGGCCACAAATTGATCGAGGTTCAAATGAGTAGAAGCAAGGGTGATATGGGAATTTATCAATTTAGAATTCAGGCTACATCAATGTTTTTGTATTGAGCATGGCTTGATAAGACACGGTAGTGAAATATCATGTAGAATATATCGATTTAAAGTTCAAAAGAATAATGAAGTGCTCAAATTCACGTAAATAGCTTTTCAACAAAAAAGTTTTGTTACTTTAAAGAGATTCTATCATAAAAACCAATCTGTTTTATATTTCCGATTTCCATCTGTTGTAACCTTACATTTTAGTGTTGTGTAAACCTGATGAGTCCAGTTATAGTGTAGCCCATTTGTCATCAAGTCAGGTTATCTAGCCATGTTAACACATTTGTAATATCTGTCTAGCATGGTTAAGTTGATTTATGAAAAATATATTCGATTTTGAATATATAATATGTATTATACATTGAGTTTTGATGTAATTTTAAAGGCAATAATCATCAATTAAATCTAATCATCATTATACATTTTTTTTTAAATTCCTTTGACAAAGCTCTTCGATTTTTAAACCCAAAAACAAAACTGACTTGAAAAAAAAATATGATTGTGATACAATTTTTTTTTAAAGAGAAAATTCATTAGAACAATTAAACCCTGTAAAATCCAGTATTTGATGCAAACTTCAGACAATGTTCTATCTCTTAAAGCTTTTTATTGGATCAATGGTTGGTGCTCCATTGTTTGAAGAAGAGAATAACCACACCTTTCGTAATAGGATAAGCGACAGTTTTATCCCCATTCCTCTATTTTTGTAATATCTCATCGATTTATCATACTTAGATTTCCACTCACAACTATGAACCACACATACTTACAATACTAATTAAATGAAGTTCATTGTTATAAACACACACACACATACATACACGTAGCACATACACACTTCGTCTTCTATAGGCTTAACAGTCACACTATCGACCTAGCTAGTACAGAATCATGACGAAGAAAAAGAAAAATAGAGAATGTTGTGGTGGTTTCAGATGGCCAGAACGACCAATTCCCACAGCGATTGTGTTGAATCTTAGTCTAGGCACGCACTATTTCCACCCGGGATAACCCGATACCCAAGCTTGTGTGAAGCTGGCACCCTCAGCGGTGCGCACTGCTTAGAAGAAAGCTATGCTAAGCTTGTGATGAAAGTAAACACTGGTGCAAAAGAGGTCTAGCGCTCGAATGTTTGTTTTTCTCTCCCACCCTCACCAAAAAGCCCCCTTGTGGAAATAGAAAGCTTCTCCTATTATATTTGTGTTTGATCTCGAATTGTAGACTTGAGTTATCTTTAACATCTAGGAGTGCACTCACACACTAAGAGGCTTTTTAAATTGAACACTGAATATTAAATATTAAGAAAATGTGACTATTTTAATTAAACGTGATTTTGTAATTATATTAGTTCTTAGATTGTGACCTTTCCGCCTTGCCTGTATATATTATATATATCAAGGTAACTAGATCTACGTACCATAATATTTACTCTCCCTTAACGCCAGCCTCATGTTGCCGTGCGTACAACGAGTGCAATCAATCAATGATGAATTAAGCGTGAAGGTCGTGGGTGTGCACGTTTTTTAACCGCGAGTAATCTGATTTTCAGTCATACCTCACTCAACCTCGTTATTTTATCAGATTTAAGTTCATAAAACGCTTGTTGGCTCTCAAAGACTCTTTACCCAATGCACTGTTGACACAATACACGTCAGTCACCCCGAAGAAAAGGTCTTTCTCTGTCTACCTTCCTGGGAATTCAATGGTGGCTCTGAAATATTATCTGGCCGTGTCTCCTTTAACAAAAGGCACCACAGGGCCGCTTAATGCTGCTTATTATGGAAGTGATGAGCTTCCAGCGAAGCGGAAACCTTTCCGGCAACCCCGGACCAGGACTCAAAAAGAGAACACTTCTGGAATGAAAGACGGTCGGCTACATTCATAATAAGATCAGGGCGGTCTTTTCAACACGTATCCGTGCAGTAGTTGTGACATTTATTTTTCTACGCCGGCCTTTGACTCTGGCCGATATTGAAGAACAAAGCCGTTATTTCGTTAAGCTTGATTCACTTCATGACAATCTCAATCTAAAAATGTACAAACCAAAACATGGTGAAGCTTGTCAATTAAACTTGGTCGACTCTTCAATTACAACCAACATACCTGTCTTGTTATCTGACTCTTCTCAATTGAACTGTCTTATTCTGAAGAATAACATATCTTTTAAACAAATTAATACGTTTTTTGGCCTAAGGTTGTTCAACTTTTGAAGAATATCAACTCTTTTAAACAGAGTAATGCATTTTTGGGGTCTAAGGTTGTTAAACTTTTGAAGAATAACTTATCTTTTAAACAAATGAATGTGTTTATTTTGGCCTAAGGTTATTCACATGACTGGAATAATTTTTTAAAAGTGGATACAACTCTATGTTTTACAATGAGTTAACAAGAACATGATTACAAGTAGTAGTTTAGAGAGGAATTATTGGGTGCAACTTGCACTTTCAGTTCCAACTGTTGTAATAGTCTAAATCAAAACTCAGAATCAATGTACAGCGCCGAGCGTTTTAAAGTGTCGGTGAAAGAATGGCGTGGTTTTACTGGCCATCAACGGTCTGTTTTTAAACTAGCTACACCACATGTTATTTGAGTATTCAAACAAGTATTTTCTGTTTAATCATTTGATCAGTTGGTAAGTGAGTGGATGAATTAGTAAAGTTTCTTCTAATATTAGACAGGGAACTATATATTGCTTAAAAAATACCATCGTATTTTCGAGAAAGATCAATGGTGTTTCTTTGTGATGTGATCCCAGTCCATGTAACTCAGTGGTACAATAGCTGCTAGTATTCCTTCTCTGAATCTCTTTCTCTGAGTAATGCGACAGGTGCACAATAAAACGATCGTTTGTAATATGTTTTTTTAAATTATCCGACTTCATTATAAATTCAGATTAGGTATAATTTTTAAGTCGGAACAAAACACTGAACACAATGTTTATGTCTCTCTATGTGAAAGGCGCAGTATCAGGGTACTGTCGTGTGTGAAAATCTCTACAACTAAAATGTTAAATCGGTTTCGGCTGGTTAAAGCTGTAAGTGTAAGTGATACGAATCTTGAAGGATACCGTAAAACTACCTTTGTATGTGTGTACGCCACCCCTGCTGGGCTTTTGTTGGTTTCCTGTTGAATTAATCCCGTGAAAATGATTGTGAATTTTAATTCTCTTTGACTCGTTAATGTGTTAGCTTGGTGGATTTTTAGAGAGTACATAATTATTGCCCACATGAAGGTTCTGTAGAAGCAAAGGATAACTCCATAGAGCCTTTCAAAACAACGGGTAACTCTGTCGATATACAATGAAAAACAAAAACATCAATGTGCATGAATACCCTAGTTTGTAAGAAGTACGTGTGACCTCTCGAAACGGTTAGGATAAATATGAGCCGGTCGTTCATTTAGTAATTAGTACATACGCGGAGATGTGTGTATGTTAATCTACCCCCCCCCCCATGAAATACTACTAGAAGATTACCATTAGAACCCCATTATGAACTAATGGAAAAAAACGAGTCAACAATCATCCACATGGCTTGTTTTTACATGCTAAATTTGCAAGTTTCAATTGAGACTCAATTTATGACAGATGTTTATATATTGCCACTGATAGTATAGCGACTTAGTCAAGACTTACTGGGTTTGGCTGACAGTATAGCGACTTAGTCAAGACTTACTGGGTTTGACTGACAGTATAGCGACTTAGTCAAGACTTACTGGGTTTGACTGACAGTATAGCAACGTAGTCAAGACTTACTGGGTTTGACTGACAGTATAGCGACTTAGTCAAGACTTACTGGGTTTGACTGACAGTATAGCGACGTAGTCAAGACTTACTGGGTTTGACTGACAGTATAGCGACTTAGTCAAGACTTACTGGGTTTGGAGCGGGAGAGTTTTAAACAAAGGCATATGAGAATGATGATATCTTTAATCTTTATGTGTGTAATTAATAACATAAGAATTATAACACGTTCTGTCCATATTATTGTAACAAACTTACTAGATTTTCCATACCTTTAATTGGGTCATCGCCACGACGTGTCCACGGGAATTTTATCTTAACAAAGTTAATTTGTGATTCAACATTTGTCTGATTGACCCTTCGCGATTTAATATTGCTTAACTCGTTTATCTGTCTGGACTGTACCCTCTCAACAATTAAATCAATAACAATCAGTCTGACTCGCCCTCTTTTATCAGCAACAGTCCGTCTGACTAATACTCATGTAGATAGGGTGTAAAATCTTTCTAACTTAATCCTTTCCTATCACTTAATTTTGTATAAACTATCAAATAAAACTGCAGCAACTGTATAATACAAAATATTAATATCTTCCTGTATTTTCATTATACATTTGTTTATTTGCATGAGCTCAGAGTATTGATTAACATTATAACTTAAGTGTATGAAGATCGCCACCTGTATAGGTAATGCTAATTGCATCGATTGGTAGAACAGGGTGATCGTTTGTTTTGTCTACTAGAAGAAAGATTTTCCATTACTCTTAACTGAGACGAGCAGGTGTTTTTTTCCAATAAGGAGGATATTGGGAATGAGATCTCCACCGTAGCCCCTTTTGATCTCCACATTTTTTCTTTTATTGTTTGAAAGTCATGTATTAGCTTTAATAAGAAAGATAGCAGATAAACCTAATTGTGGTGATCATTTTGTAATTTTAGTATAATACTTGAAAAATAGATAAAAAGTATGGTTTTACACTACTTGAATTATTTTTTTGTGAACATCCTTTTTTTTAAAGGGCATTATCATAGTCATTGGTAGCTTGGTTGCTTAACTTATTATTTGTGTGTATTCTCAGACCCTCCTTCTGTGTCTGGTATTGTATCATCACGTAAAGTGGCCAAGTTAGGAAAGACAACACGTTTAGAATGTCCAGTGGATCAAGCTGAGTATACTGATTGGAAGAAAAATGGTCAGTCAATTAATATGGCCTTGGACAAATTCAAGGTAAGCACAAATTCTAACTGAATAATGAATAATCATTTTAGGGTATTTGTTTATTAAGGTGACTATATTTACAAGGTATACAACTGTACCACTCCCCAGAATACGATTCTCATGGTGCAAGTTTGAACTATTTTAGATTTTTCACAAGACACTCTCATGAACATCATGAATAAAAATGATGATAATGGAGAAGTTATAGACTCTCATGAACAAAAAATGATGATAATGGAGTAATTGTAGACTCTCATGTTGTTGTTTTTTCTTGAAAAAAGGATGAAGTTCTAACCATAGCCTTCTATTTACCTGATATAAAAAAACAAGGTTTTGAGAAAACAACCTCAAACAAAATAAGTTGCTCATTATTATTTTGTGTTGACTATTTTTAGTGCACCAGTCAGTAGGGTTGTTTCTGTGTTCATAACCTATTTTAATACTGATACCAAACTCGAAACAATGATTTGTGATTTCTACTTGTTGCAAAAAAGTTGTAACTTTTTGTTGAGGCTAGAAATATCCGATTGAATAAAGTTTGTGATAAAATTGATAAAATAAGCAGATATTTCTGACACGCCAGTTTTCCTTCTATTGTTTATCATATTTATAACATTGTGCATTTCAGAAGTCTAGAGAAGGTCAATTGCGTATTAAGAAAACCGAGTTCACAGATGCAGGCAACTACACATGTGTTGGTGTTGGTGGCTTTGGCAGTATACAGATCAACTACACTGTCATAGTCCTTGGTAAGCATTTTTTTCAACTTTTAGATAGATTATGAATCTTTTTTTTTTAGTTTGAGTATGTTTATTATTAAAATAATATGTATTATATAGTTAACAATTTAATTAAGATAATAATAAGACCTTAAGCAAGTTCTTGTGTTGAATCTTACAAATATGTTCTAAATTTAGATGTTTAAGTTGAGTTACAAGAGCTAAAGATGAATGACAGCCTGCCCATAATATTGTCATTTGATGGTAAAGACTAACCCTGAATATACAGAAAATACCAGTGAAATAATGTCCTACTTCAAAAATGCATTGAACAGTTAAAACATTTTTTTTTACGATATTGAATTATTGTGGGCTCGGCTAATACTACGTACCAATTTATAGATAAATTTTGAATATATGTATTTAAAAGTTCATATAGCATTAAATTGGTGACACCACTATTATGGATGGATCTTGTTTTTTTGTTGTAAGATTGTTGACTATTCATCAGATAGTTCTGGACATATGTGGCCTGGTTAAGACTTCTTAATATCTGGGTATATCATATTATGGGGATACTCACCTCCCAACACTGTTTCTCTAGGTATATCAATGACTGATACAGACAGGTCATATACTGGTTTTATTGTGTTTATTTGTATTTTTGGTGGGGGTCAATTTCTCCCTTGCCGCTTGTCTTCTTATATTTAGAGTTCAATTTTGCCCTTTATTGAATAAGACACCAACAAGTTTCTTATGTATAACAATGTGACAATGCCTTTATAACTTGGTATTTAACTTATCTTTGTTTTGTTGCAGATGAAGGAAAGAAAACTGTGCAAGAAGGCGACAAGAATTTTAGGCTGTCTCCACATGAAGACCTAAAGGATTTAGAAAAACCAGGATGTAAGTATAATCTGTAGACATAAGTTGACTAATCTAGATGTTCACTGCAGTATCGAATCAGCTGTGGTCCAAGAGACGCTTGTCCTGAGTGTCTTTTAAAAATGACGCAGAAGAGGAACTTGTTAATTGGATGACAGTTGTGAAATGTTATGATTATAATAAGTTAAACTGAAATTTCTACCTTTTTGCCCTTAAAAATGTTATTGTTACAAAAGAAGAAATGACACTTCTCCATATTTCATTTCTTATTGATGTTTCAGACTCACCATGTTCTGTTCAACTCACCATGTCATGTTCAACTCACCATGTCATGTTCAACTCACCATGTCTTGTTCAACTCACCATGTCATGTTCAACTCACCATGTCTTGTTCAACTCACCATGTCATGTTCAACTCACCATGTCATGTTCAACTCACCATGTTCTGTTCAACTCACCATGTCATGTTCAACTCACCATGTCATGTTCAACTCACCATGTCATGTTCAACTCACCATGTCATGTTCAACTCAACATGTCTTGTTCAACTCACCATGTCATGTTCAACTCAACATGTCATGTTCAACTCACCATGTCATGTTCAACTCACCATGTCATATTCTCTCTTTTATAACACTAAAGAGATATTTTGTGCCTTCTGTCATCCTTTTAAGTCAGTTGTCCTCCTATCTGGATCTGCTTACTTACTAGCATTCATAGAGCATAGTGACTTCTCTGTAGATTAATAGATTCCTCAACATGATTTATATTTTCTTATACTATTTCGTTCTTTTTTTGTTGGTAAATGTTACTAATTTGTCAATAATCAGTATAATCTGTGGAAATTTATTTCGAGAGATAGTAAACAGTTATGTTTTCTCTTCCGTACCTCAGCCGCACCATTCTTTCCTGAAGTGGACAAAATGAAAGAAACAAGCAACATGATAAAGCCAACAGGATCAACAGTTCATTTACGTTGTCCAGCTGAAGGCAACCCCCGTCCTTTGATACGCTGGCTGAAAAATGGTCAGCATTATGGGGGGAGAGATCAGCATCGAAAGCTCAGAGTCAATGATCTCAAAGAAAATTCCAGTTACACATGTCTGGCCAGCAACAGGCTAGGCCAGGTTAACTTCACATACAGTGTAGGAGTTGTCAGTAAGTATTTATGTTTACATGTTTATATTGTAATTTGATAACTGCAGCCTAGTTGATGGTGACAAGATGTGTTTTTGATAGAACTAAAGAACATCCAACTTTAAAAAGAAAAATATCCAACTTAATAAAAGAAAAATATCCAACTTTAAAAAGAAAAAGACAACAGCAAAGCTTTGGGGATCATGTTTCTTTATTAAAATAGGTATTTCCAGTTGTCAATTTTTTTTAATGTTTTATTATTAGACAGGCATGGCAATTAAGTGTAATGAAATCTCAAGTTTCTGATTTGAAAAAAAAATGATTTTGCTTTGTATTTATTCCATGCAAGCATTTCAGAGCTTTCGTATTATGCATTGTTTTTCATGTTTCTTCACAAGCAATTGTTATAATTTTCATGTGACGATGGATAGATAAACACCTATCAAAATTTGCAAACAAATTATAATATTTGCTTCTCCCTTTGAAATATCCTTATCCAGTTGTGATTTTCCATCTTTGTAAGACATTGCTTTTACATAGACAACATATAATTATTAATGTTTATGATAGCACCCCTCTTTTTATAACTGTTTGACTTTTATTATATTTTGCATACAAGTACTAAACACACTAAAACCAGAAACTTTCCCATAAACGTCACAAACAACCATTATAATACATTTTTGTCTGACAGGTGAAATCGAAAAACTGCGATTAACAGCGCCACATCCACTCAATCAGACAGTTCCAGAGGGGAAGACTGTATCATTCCAGTGTTACATTGAGAGTGTTGTGCAACCAACAGTACAGGTAAGACAGTAATGAAATGATTATCAGTAATTGTCACCCACTTTATAGCTTTTTGTTTCTTTGTGAGACAAAATAATAATGATAATAATAATGTATTTTTCTATAGCACATTTTTTCTACATGGCTCAAATCTCTTTTAAAATACCCCCTTATAAGTAACTGTTTGATAACAGATTCATGATATTGTATCTACAATAATATCCTAAATCCCAAATGGGAAAGCTGAATGTTTTGTAATCTTGTGTCGAAGAATTTGTGAAAAACAAAAGGAAAGAGGAAATCATTTTTTTAAAACATAGAATTTAGTGAAATAAAGGAGAGAAGAGACACGGTACGAACAACTAAGATGATTCAAGGCAAGCTGTTTATTTCAAACTGAAATAGTTAGATGTTTTTTGAAGTATAATTTTACAATTAGTAGAGATTAATTTAGATGCATTAGATGTTAATTAACCAGGCATGTATTATTTACCAACTTGAATACCTTAACAATTGCCTTAGTTTTGATAACGACTATGTCATAATGTTAACCTCATTTCAATAACTATTTCCTTGCAGTGGCTGAAGCGTGTGGACAAGCTAGAGGATGTCCCACACCCTAAAAGCTCTGTGGTGCAATACAACAACCAGAATTTTATTGTGATTAAAAAAGGCTGGCAAGTTAATCCTTTGCCCAGTGGTTCCTTCCTCACCAAGTTAAAGATCCAGAATGTACAGCCTAAGGATGCTGGAATGTTTTTCTGCGTAGCCACAAACAGAATGGGATACTCATCTCGCCATGCAACCTTGACAGTGGAATCAGGTAACTTATTCTCATAATTATTTTCTTTCTTGCCTCACTAATATAAACCTCACAATTTGAACCAAAGTGTTTTCAATTAAGTCCCATTTGAGTCTTCTTTATAACCAACTAAAAATAAATGCTGTAGAAATGCTCTGAAATTATAATATGGTTTCATTGATATTGAATCTAGTTTCTTCTTGATAACTTGTATGAAATGTTACACAATCTTTTTGGTCTTAGTGACACAATATGTTTTGGAAAGGAGAAAAAACAGTATTTTTTGCACAGTGAACTCAAACAATTGTTCCATTAAGTATTTTTCTAAACATAAAATATTTTTAACTCAAGACTTTTTTGTTCTTGTTCACAGGAGATGGAGGATTTCATGATCATTACCAAGGAAATGGGAGAATACCTGGTAACAACAATAGAAACCAATATACAAATTACCAGGACTTTGGATCTAGAGATTCTTCTTCGTCATCCAATGATTCCTCGAATTACGATGATGATTCCAATGACAACGACCTCAATCTGCCTCTTCTCATTGGTATTCCGTGTTGTGGCCTCCTCATCCTCATTATCCTCACAGTCTTTCTAATGCAGCGTAATGACAGTTGCTGCTGCAGCCAGACACCTCCTTCAGCTAAATCCCCCCGCCCCCCTGTGCCTACACATGAAAGAGAAGCATATTACTACAGCAACTGCCAGCCACAGCAGCAACAGACAATGAACCCGCTTCTTATGTCACGGGAAAAACTACCCAAAACACCCACACCATCTGTTGACATGACCTGTTCAGAATTCTCATCAGTGTCACGAACTCATCCGAGCCACCCTCATTTTTATCATCACAACAATCATGTTAACAATCATATTAATAATCATATGACTTATGGATACTAGTGTGTAGTGTGTTATGTGTTGACTTCAATATGATGTTGTGACGCAGCATCTTGTTCACAGTTGTGCAGAACTTAAGGCTGTTTCTGCCAGTGGAATATTTGCCCGTTGAGGGATACCATTGGTAACTAGGAAAACCAGCGCTTACAGCCCTTGTATGGATTGTCAATTCAAGCAGCAGTCTTAACAAATTTGTTGGATACTTTCAAGGATTTCACAACTTTCACTTGACATGTGGATTAGACAATCGCTTTTATGAGCAAACAGTTCTAAAGCTGAATATCTACAATTTCATTTTAGAGGATTGTTTAACTTCAGGACTTAAGAATGGTTTATAAAAAAAGATGATATTGATAATCACTGAATTAATGAAACATTCCTTACTTGAACTCAGTATGTCAATTGCTCATACGCAGGTCCTGAAGTTAAATTTGTTCTTTCTGGTGAAAATATTTTATTTTATCATTGACGGTTGAGACTGAAAACTTTGTTTAAAATTTTGTTACTGAAATTCAGGTTGCATATTCTGCACTTTATGAATATCATGTGACTTAACTAACATCCTTGAAGCTACTCAATGTTACAAGCAAGTACTCATCTTTGGAAAGGATGATTATTATTAGAATACTTTGAATCTTACTGAAGTGTCAAGTAGATCACAACACTGAGTTCTGTTAACATTAATGACCTTGATCTTATTATTGGGGACAGTAGAGGTGAAAGTTAAAACTTGGCAAATAAGTATCTATTCTCACTAGGTGCAGTAATATTCCCAGTTGTGCTGCCCAGAAACAGATTTTTATGAATATCTCTCCAGCTCTTGTGCCTTCCCTTTATGGCCCTTCATAAATATTTGATATGATAGAAATCTCTCCGTGTTACGTAGGGGCTAAGCACTTGTAATCACTTTCTTAATTGCTTATTATGGTTTGGCCAGCGTATCTCCCGTTAAGCAGGAAACAGAGGGCAGTATTGTCGTAAGGGCATGGTTTTTATTTATTTTTAAGTAATGGTTGAAATATGTATCTCCAGTGACAGAAAGTTTGTTGACCATTATTTATACTATAGAAAGAACAACATTCAGTTTTGATTACCATGATTTGTAAATTGAGACTAACAAAATTCAGGGAAGAGAGCTTTAATTAGTGTTATTTGTTTTGTTATTAATATTTTGTGAATGTGAACTTTGATTTCAATAGTTTTATTTTAGTTTTGTGATACTTGGGATGTTGAGTGCAAAATTACGTCATTAGAATCTAGATCTTCTGTCATGATCCAACTAGTATCAACTTTCATTTAATTATTTAATCTCTAGTTGATGTTTCAGAAAAGAATGCCACTCTCAACAATGTCAATATAGAGGTATTTAACAAGTGAATCAATATTTGCTAAATATTTTCTGTATTTTTGAAGAGCAACAACATCTTTCTTAGTTCTGTTTATAGTTTATTTTTTATTGAATAAAAGCACTTGTCCCTTGAAACATTGAAACCGAAACATTTTAAACTTTGGAATTTAAAATCTGCTGTTCATTCTTTTTACTTCATAGGCAACTATTTCAAAATCAAACTATGTCAAGCCTGGAGAAAGGCTGATCCTGTGGATTTAAATTAAAGTGTTGCTTTATTGCATATAGCTGCATAACTACTATAACTAAACATTACAATAACAAATGTTGATATCAACATACACAAGTATTTTTCTCTACTCTCTGTGTTCTAAGAACAGCGCTGTCCAAATAACTGTTGGAGGAGAAACAATAAATATTATTTAGTTTTGGTAACTCTACAGATGGTAACACTTGAAATTTATTTTTATTCTCGAGCAATAAGCAGAAGGCTTCTGTTTTTTTAGATGTGACAAGTATCTATTTAATTCCCAATCTAACATTGTCTGGTGATACATTGAAAAATGAAAATAATTTGCTTAAGACCTTTGTTTACTGTGTTCAGGTTCTATTTTCAAATTTTCATTTTCTAGAAGGATGAATATTTTATGAATGGATTGCAATGGGTACACAGGATATTTTTGAGAAATACTTATGTATGTTAATCAAAGATTGTTTCATTATCAATGAGTACAGAAATAAACACAGTCACTAACAAGTACACTACACACATACACTACACACATACACCCAGGGGTAAATATTCTTCTGAAAGAGTTAGTTTTCTGCTACAGCTTATTTCATGATATTGTAAATTCCTGGAACAGTTTAGGGGCTTTAACATCCGCATTCGACCCCATGTTTTGGAAAACACTATTTTTAATCACCAGAAAAACTGAGAAAACGAAAAATAATAACCAAACAAAATATATTAAAACTAAACGTCCAATAATATATTCGTATCAGTAATATTAATACTCATTTGTTGAAGTGATAGTGTATACAAGGTACGAGGAAGTCTAAATCGAATGTTGCGATTTTTACGGGAAATGTATGGTCCCGAAAATCAATGCTACAGCTTAGTTTCCTGTTTTTGGAAGAAAATTTACCCCTGAATACACCTAAAACCACCTTTATTTATTTAATTCAAGGAATACAACCTTTCAAGAAAAAAACACATTAACTCAGTATACCATTTGTGTATGTGAAAATGAATGGTGGCACATGAGCTTATACTTGATTACTTGATCATAGATAGTAGATAGATGGCAAACTATTATTATTGACAAATATTGAATTGATGATCTTTCATGTGTTCAAGTTCTGTTAGACATCTGATTCAATTGTTATTTGAAGTTAGCAAGATAATTGAATATATGAAAAATACTATTTTGTGCAATTATCATGAACAAAAATAACCATTGAATATGAGCATAATTTGGATAATGTCACAGCTTGAACTGACTTGAGATATGAGACTAAGATTAATATTGTGTTATGTTTAACTGTTGTCATGATTTAATATTTACTCCATATCTTTTGAAATTGAAACCCTGTTTGTTTTAAGGAATGACAGTTGTATTTGCCAAAAAAAAAAAATCAACCAAGTTTCTTCACTTTTGCTGTTTTCTTTTTGTCTGCAACTTGCAATCTGATGTCATTGGTTATGCATCATGAATTGTTTGTTTGTTTTCCATACAAAACTAAAGAGAAATCAGAGTTTGTTTTAAGTAGTTTAACATCAACATCTGAACTAAACATGATTATTATAAATAAATAATTGTGTTTGTCAAAAAGATAAAGGTATCTTTGAATAGGTTTTTTTTTTATCTTAAACAAAAATCTGGAACTCCAAATTTCTGTCATTAAAGGTGGTATTCTGACATTTAAGATTTGTGACGTATTTTGATGAAAATATGACTGAACAACCGAATGTTTGAATTGTATTGTTATTGAAAATTTGCTGTACATATATTATATAATTTCATGATTTGTTATGAACATGTCATAATATGTTTATACATCTGTGTTTTTGCAGATGTGTACTTAACTTTGTATAATGTAATACTGTCTAGAATTGACCACATTGTTTGATTTTATCTTTTGTTCTTTTCAAATGTCTTGAAACCCCTACTTTGCATAATTCTATGCGTCTGTGATTTACTTTTCGTTTGTTTGTATCCAATTGATTTTGATTTGCTTGCTGTATTTGGTCTAAAAGAGGAAATTTAGTTAACTTTATTTTTCTTAGAATTTTTTTATTTTTTGGGAAGAGAAGTTATTTAATTTATCTGATTTCAACTGTTTTTGGATAGAAGGGACTTCTTGTTTTAATAGTTTTCTGTGCACAGAACAATCAATTCACTTATGTACAAATTATGATTTAAACCAACACTTTAGATTTAGATAAAGAGGCATACAATTGCTCAGCTTATTTCTTTTGGAATCAAGTCACTAAACTAAGTTGATAATTGCATTAATAGGGTCTTGAGTTCTGGTTCGTAGTTTAATTTCAGCGCAAGAGGCCTGGGTTTGAGTCTGGCCAGTGAAACCCGACTGCCCGACTTCCATATGACCTGCTTGTGTTGCAAAAGACGCAAAACCCTTACAACTTACAACCAACCAATTGTGTAAAGAAACCAGTTATTTAGATTAATATTTTACTTTGAAAAATAGAGGATGCTCTTTTCCTTGTGCATTTATTTCCATTTAACTGAGCAAAAAATAAGTTTCTCTGATTCTTTTCTTCTCTATATCAAATTTTTCTCTGAAAAAAACAAGAGGATTTTACACTACATGGCATAATAGCATCACACTAAAATAATGATATTTGTTTGCTACGGATTGGAAATATAAAATTAGAACGATTTTGATAATGATAATTTTGTTAAAAGTGATACATGCCATTGTATCATGTTTCTATATGATTAAATCCTTTTTTACAACAATTGATCCAGTTTGAACTGCGTCTTAGCGACTCTTTAATTTGTGCCAATGAATAATTTCTAGGTGTTTTTGTTAAAAGCTACCTGTTTTGTATATATAATATAATTATCGGCTTTAATTCAATTCACACAAAATCCTAAAGCCACAATGGATCCTTGTGTGGCTTTTTTGTCACTGATTTATTTTCCATGTTTGCACAATGACTGTGATTCAATTGTTCATGTTTATAACTCATCAGTTTGTTTGTGTAGTTGATGAGTTATTTGATCAATATTTTCTTTGAAACTAGATTTGATGTTTTCGTCCTTATTATCTCTTGATTAATTTATTTCATTTGTCTGTTTTCAACCAAAGTTCAAGCATTGCTCTTTTTCTTGACAACCTAACTGCAATATTTTCATCACTGGATTAGCTGATCACAGGGTTTTATTCAATAACATAAGAAAAATTCATCTTTCTTTGATAAATTGGCTGTTTGTTTTTAGGATGTTAATCTTTAAGATTTCCCCTGATTTCAGTTTTTTCTGGGGGAAATAAATTGTATTCAGAGGAAATGAAGCAGCCCCGCCACTCTTAAGTTATTCTTTTTTCAGATATTTTTTTCCAAGTCACTGTTTAAATATGTTTATCAGTATAAATAGATTAATAATCAATAAAAAAGCAGTACATGTAGTCATAGAATGATATCAGTTATATGATCCTAATAGGTATGAAATCTTAGAATAGAAGATGTCAAATGTCTTTTGCCAAAAAGGTTAATATTTGAAATGTTCCTCTTACTGATACACTATATCATGCTGACAGTACAGATTTACTGAATATAGTCTTAACTTCTGAATCTTATTTCTTATCTAATTTAGGGACAACTATTTTATCAGTGATTTTCAAAAACTATCTACCCCAAAATGTCAATATTTAGTAATATAATGTTATGGTGTATTTCAAACTAACAGCTTTACTATTTCTAGTATTTATTGAAAATTAAGCCTGACAGACCAGAAAGAAGTTTGAATTAGTTTCCAGTGATGTACTCAATAAAGGTTCAAGAAGAAACAATATAAGTGAACGTTCACATATTATGTCATCAGTTGGGGGAGGGGGGTTCACTTATGATGACGAGAGGGGTGACTTTGAAAGGAAAAATGGGCCAAAATGATGAGGCAAAATCAGCAACATTTTTATGACATAATATGTGAACAGTCCCTAAGCACCACATTGCTAACAAAATACCCAATCAATTTTATTTTCCTTTCCTTTTTATATTTTACTAAGATTATAATGATGTTAAAATATCTTACGAATTCCTGTTCATGTATTTAAGAAAATACTGTTTATTATGTTTATTCATTTTCAAAATCTGTTCAGTTATCTGCCTTGAGAGCAGTTTGCATCAAAGGGTAAAATGTGCTATCTGTTTGATAGTAATTATTGACTGTTATATTGTTGAAGTACTGATGTTGTTGGCATGTAAGAAGGTGTGGAGAGCATTAGACTTCTTTTCAAAAGTTGATTATGTTTTTATTTCATTTTAAAATGAGAAATGAGAAAATGTTTTATATTGGTTTTGGAACATTGAATTAAAATGTTTAAATAATGAAATTATTCTTGTTTTGTTTTATTAATTCCAATAGTCAAATATTTATTTATACTGTGAATATTAAAACTCTGATGTTGACAACTGTAGGGATATCACAATGAATTCTGGTTTTATTTGTGGGGGGGGGGGTAGGTTTGGTTAGAGGGTTGTATATATAGTTTCAAGTTGATTTATAAAAATTAGTGTATCACAAACTTTTGTTTCAGCTTGAAAGTCTGTAATCACATATCTGATAATTCAGAATTATGATTTTGTATTGAAATTGAAATGGAGTTGAAAACAATATCCAAATTACAATGAATAGGCCACAGGTGTTGAACTTGAGATGTGAAAACTAAACGGCACTTGCTAAAAAATATGCTCTTGCAGGCCTGCCAAGTCTACGCATAAATGCGTAGTTCTACGCATTTTAGGTCCCGACTACGCAGCTACGGTTTCTAG
>JAUUEB010505363.1:0-10198 GCA_032362205.1 Clione limacina | reverse complement strand
ACAAAATACTTATCACTTTTTGACTACTCGGGATACTCTTGAGTAGATAGCGGCACTACTCTACTCTACTCGAGTAGTGAGGAAAATTTGACTACTCTACTCTACTCGAGAAGCGAAAAAAGTCAGACTACTCTACTCTACTCTACTCGAGTAGCGACAAAGTCACTACTCTGAACATCACTGTCGAACTCTCGTGACCAAGATTACAGCAAGGCGCTGTATCGACTGTTGATCCTAAACTATTATTAAAAAACATGAAGAATGAACGTTACAGTTTGTTATCGGTCGGTATGATCATGAAATGAGCATAGTATATTGTTATAAAAACAGGAATCAAAATTGTCAAATAATTGTTGATCAATGTATGTATAATGAATAAAAAAGACATCAAAGGTTCAAAACTATATGTTTTATTTTCATTAACATTTAAATAGATCGCATCAATATAAAAGTAATTGCAATACAATGCACCCTGGAAGATAGATCTAAAACTTATAGCATTAAGGTAACAAAGTCCATCCATATTTCACCTTCCAACAAGTGTAGCACCACTACCCCCAGCACTGTAAGGACATGTCGCGGTTCCTGTCTGTTCGGGATGTTCATTCCGTAGCCATAGTGCCTTCAGACCTGTGAGGGAGCAATACGTATAGTAGATTGTTAATGTTTCAATGGTTATTTTGTCAATATTTCAATTGTTCTAACGTCTCCATTGAAACATTGTAGATTACATAGACGACAATAGAACTCAGACATAGTTTTGTCCCTTTACACATAGGATGTAAACTCTTTAAGAATATCTATAATCTAAACTGACAACATGAACTGTAACGATCGATCTTAGCATAACGCCTCATTCACTTCTGCCAAACGGGGCAGCTTCTTACATTTATTTAGAAGAAAAGACTTATGTATTATGTATGGCCTTGCAGGGACTTGAACTCGCTTCTGAGTTGGACACCTTCTTATTGGCGAAGTAGTCATTTTTTGTACCGGACCGCCTGTTGTTGAACACGTCTTTCATAGTGTTCTTATTAAGCAATGAAGGGAAAGATAAATCTTTGAAGGGAAGATAAATCATTAAAAGTGTAATTTGATACGGTCAAACCGACGACTATCATGGGATGAATGATCTGTATCGGCAAGATGACTTTTTGAGAAGAAAATTATAAAGTACAACACTGATATAGTATCAACGCTATCAGTCTTAAGAAAATATTTGTATGTCATTAAATCAAGTTTGACTGTTTATATTGGCTTTGAGACAATTACCAGTTGTGTCACAGCGACACACAAAGACAGCGACACACAAAGACAGTGACACACAAAGACAGCGACACACAAAGACAGCGACACACAAAGACAGTGACACACAAAGACAGCGATACACAAAGACAGCGACACACAAAGACAGCGACACACAAAGACAGCGACACACACAAAGACAGTGACACACACAAAGACAGTGACACACAAAGACAGTGACACACAAAGACAGTGACACACACAGACAGTGACACACAAAGACAGTGACACACAAAGACAGCGACACACTTAGTCAGTGACACACATAGACAGTGTCACACTAAGACAGTGACACACAAAGACAGCGACACACAAAGACAGTGACATTCAAAGACAGTGACACACAAAGACAGCGATACACAAAGACAGTGACACACAAAGACAGTGACACACAAAGACAGCGACACACAAAGACAGTGACACACAAAGACAGTGACACACAAAGACAGCGACACACAAAGACAGCGACACAGAAAACTTAGTTTGTAAAACAATCATGATAAACTGACCTGCTACTGCTGTAGTGAATCCAGCGTTGTAATCAGTGGCCACTTCATTGTTCACGTAATTAGAGCGGTCATCTGTGTAGCCATCTGATTGGTCAGGTCCACCTACTAGAGCTCCATACAAAGTGTGGACATTTGGTTCCTTGCTGGACATCACAAATGGACCACATGGGGCAGGCTGGTTAGGACAGGAGCTGTAATTGTAAAAGACATATCTATTCATGTTTTGGTTTTTTAACAATGATTTAAAAAACATAATTTTGTAACTGCTCAGACACATGTATGTCCTAAATTGGCAATTGAAGTCCCTAGATGTAAGCAAACTTAGACAAGAAATTAATGTGTTTCTTTTCAGATTTTAGGTGTCATTTAGAATTGCTACTATGATAATTTGCTTGGTGTATTTGAATGATAAATCGCGATCGACATTTGACGAACCAGCTATTAGTATTACATTTTGCAGAATATGTGTTGATCAAAATAAGTAGGTAGTTGTGTGTGAGTGATTTAGTTTAAACTGTAAGAAGTTGTGTGTGTGGGTTGATTTCATATGTATAAACAACTGTGGCAAATTAGATGACTATTCAGAATGTTTCAAGTAGGCAATTGCTATGGAACATTATATCAATTTGGAAATATGTTATCTGCTGTAGATCTGCTGTAATAAAGATTGGGAAATATCTGTATTTTGGCTTATATCGATCATGTATACCGTGCACTCGTGGACTTTAATACACAATTGTAATGCAGATCAGTAAAGCGTCCTTGTAAATTAATTCAACCGAAACTGTCACATGCTTGGTTTTGGATGGTATGATAGATATATGTGATAATTGGAACCAGTATGTTATCAAGCCTCTGATAGATTCACTATATGTGTAGGCAAAATATAATGTCAATATTTTCATTAACCCTATAGATGATCTAAAACTTACCTGTTGTTTGAGACAACCGACCTCAGATATTTTTAAGTAAAGGGAAATAGTCCAATAAAAGAATAACAAAAACTCGTATCCTCCCTTCATCTCCTTTGATTCCCTTTTAGATACATATATTGCATTGATCTTCGCGTTAATAAGGCAACTCCTATGAACCATCCGCCCTCACTTATCCATCGATAGTGACACATAAGGCATCTTTTACTATAGTTAGGTACATAGGCAGAAAACGGAACACGTTATGTTTTTGACTCCTTTGATGTCAATTGCGTTTTTTCTTTTTCATGTTTGCAATTGAAATAATTCAATTCATTAGATCTTAACCAAAACAAAGAAAAGCACCTGACGTCAAAATGGCCAATATCCGCTTCATTGTGCATTTCCTTATAATTTCATCAGAATAATTATCGGTTCGTTACAAATTTGTTTACATGAACTTGAATGAATTGTTTTTAACCCTATGTACCCAAAAATCGAATAGCCGGTTGTATGAAGGGACTTGAGTTATACATGTATAGTGTATAGCCTGCCTTGCATCAATAATCTAGATTGTAGATAACAGGGTCAATGACCCATTTCCTTGACCTTTTTAAGTAAGGGCATATAACCCAATGAAAGAACCCTTAATTCATAATTACTTTCCTTCACCTACTAAGATCCTAAGATGTCCTTTTCGTGACATTTAACGCATTGTTATTCACATTAATAATGCCACTCCCGTGAACCTCCGTCTTTAAATATTCATCGATAGACTTTCACTATAGTTAAGTACATAATCAAAGAACGTAAAGAGCTATGATTCGGACCCCTGTGACATCATTTATTTTTCATGTTTGCAATTTAAATTATGAGATCCATTCTCTCTGAACCAAAACAATGAAAGAACATTTTATGTCAAATGACCTTAGAGCCTCTTTATAATGCATGTCCTTGTTCTTGTATCCAATTAATTAAAAGTCTGTAACTAATATGATAACATGAATTTTAATGAATTGTGTTCAACTGTTTGTATGCCAAATCACATAGTTGGTCGAATGAAGGAGCTTAAGTTATACATGTATAGCCTAAATTAAACTTATACATATAGATTGTAGAATACAAGGTCGAGGAGCGATTATCTAGATCTTTTTAAGTAAAGGGGAGTAACATACAATTTTGGATCGTCGGCCTCTCACTCAGGTCAGTTTTGTACCAAAAATTGTGTCTATACTCGCGGGCTATGCAAGTACAACCCTTCTGGGACTTTTAGAATATTTAAAGAGAAATAACCCAATAAATGCGATGAATTCATGATTACTTCCCTTTAACTCATATGGTCCCTTTTTAAAGTCTGTATTGCTTCAGACTTTATGTTGATCATTGCACTCCCTTGAGCTACAATTTTGCCTTCTTCCCTCAAAGGCGCCGGTTTTAAAAAGTCGCACTGTATTTTTCAGTTTTAATTAGTTGGAAGAGAATAGGCAGACATTATACCTTGCTCTATGATGTGGACTGTGTGGATATTTATCACCAAACCCAATGAGATAACTGAACCCTGTATCTCCCAAAGCATAGTGTATCTGACATTGTGCCCAGTGGCGGTACTCTGTAGGCAGAATACCAAGATCAGCTGCCATCAATGCAGCCATTGCCATGTTCGCTGTATAAGAGACAAGTTTGTAGAGTACGTTAGAGTTTGTTGGGTTTTTTCTAAACGAAGGACAAGACAAAAAATGTATTTTGATTAGATATTGCTTGTTATTTGTGTCGTTTGTTTAATCCATGTATCAACTAAAAAGAATTATTTTTGTAATTTTCTCCCATAATGTCATTGATATATATAGTTAGAGAAAGGGATAGGGAAAAACTCTTGGCATGAAATAATGATGTCCTTCAAAATATAATTTCATTGCAATTATTTATGATATTGTACATATAAATCTGAATTTACCAAGGATCCTAATCATACGGAAAATGTTTAACATATATGATAAAAAGTGAGTTGAATTAATTATTTTGTTAGTTTGCTTTGTAAAACTTGTAACTAACAACTATGTCAAGTGAAAATTGTTAAGAAGGCTAGAGAAAGCTGAACCCCATTTTCAAATGCATATACATAAAAAACTTAAACTTAAGCAGGTGTAGAATATACCTATTTGAAGCAGTTTTCCTCAAACCATATCAAGTTATAACTTTCTCAAAACTGTCTTTTAGCACATTTGTGTACGAAAATGAACACAACGGTCAAAACGGTTTGCGAGAAAGATGAGATCGAAAAATGCATCATGGCACTAGCCAAATAGTTTTGGATATAATATTGCAAAATGTATTAAAAGATTATTGGATTCTAACCCATAGATAAATCAGAATTGTTAAAATAATGTGAGTAAGGTGAAATCCTTCATTAATCAAACTGCATACATCCATATCCAAATAACTAGTGCCACGTGAAATGATCAGTTAATAAAGGTTTTCAAAAGGTGTGTCACTGAGAAATCCAGAGAATCAAGCAATTGAACTTTGAACTTAATTTTATTACCACTTTTTATGATACGATTCACTTGTATTTACACTACAATATATGTATTGTCATATATTTAAAGATACATATTTTGGATTGAATTAAATCTTTGCCATCTTTGGATGTGTTTGACATAATGTAAAATTATAGAATCTTATCCTAGCATGATGACATACAAAAAACTCAAGACATCATAACTCACATGCATAACGCAGAGATCCCCATTTTGCACGGTAAGCTAACCCTTTAGGAGAGTAAGTGATGACTCATTACTCACATGCATAACGCAGAGATCCCCATTGTGCACGGTAAGCTAACCCTTTAGGAGAGTAAGTGTTGACTCATTACTCACATGCATAACGCAGAGATCCCCATTGTGCCCGGTAAGCTAACCCTTTAGGAGAGTAAGTGATGACTCATTACTCACATGCATAACGCAGAGATCCCCATTGTGCCCGGTAAGCTAACCCTTTAGGGGAGTAAGTGATGACTCCACCAGGAAACCAAGACTTGAAGGAACTCTCGATAGCGGCCTTGTACTTGTCTTTACCGGTGAATTTGTACAATAAAAGCTGGAAAGAAATGCATGCATAAGGCACAAAACAAACAAAAAAACAGTACTAACATTAAAAAATAACATAGTCCATGCTAAATAGTTTTAGTTTTATGTTCGATTTTAAATCCTCCAACATTTGCAGTAATTTATTCATGAAAATGAACTGCTGTAAATTGTATCTAAAAAAAACTTGGTTTAAAAAGAAAATCACGAATTTTGATAGACAATTGTCAAATTCAAGACTTTGTTTGTAAACCAAGCCGTTTCATGAAGTGATTGTAAAAAACCTAGCATAATTTACTTATATAATTTGAATACAATGTGGATGACCTAAGACCCCCGTAAATACTGACCTGATTGGCAATGGTCTTCTCGTCCCATGACATGCCCCATGCAGGTTCAGGGTCAAATAACTTCTCGGCCTCTGTCAGGTACTTGCTGTCGTTGGTAGCCTGATACATCCAGAGGGAGCCCCAGCATACCTCATCGGTGAGGTTGTATGACCTGTAAAAACCAGCTGCTGCCTGCACAGAGTCACTGTACTTTCCTTTGAAGTTCATGCCAAAGTCCCACAACTGCTTGGCATGGCTCAGTAGCTCATCGGCATATGTAGCATCTGATGTTGGATTAAGATAATACAAAAAGATGCTTAGTCTTACGACTTACATGTTTATGTTTTCTCTTTCACATAAAGAATGGCTTTCTATTGTGTGTAGATTTCTTTCACTAGCTATTTTATTTCGAATAGTTATATTAAGTGGGGCAGATTCCGGGACTGGTCATCACTATTCTGTGTTTATGTGTTATACGCGTTTTATTTTATATCCATAAGCTAAATTGGAATTATGACTGAAAAACACATAAGCCTATCACTGAACAGAAAATGTAAAGTAAATGATACTGTTTTTGTTTTTTTCACTTAGTCTGCAATAAAACTAAATACACTACGATCTACCTTAGTAGCACCTGGGAGAGGTTAAGCACAGCCCTCACTAAATAGGCCCGTCTTGCGCCGAATTCTGAAAATCCTGGCACCATCGCTTCTTTAAGTAGTATAACCAGGTCATATCAACTTTTTGAAATGATACAATGATGTCAGATGTCAAAATTATGTTGAAAAAAGTTCAAAATGTAATATTGTAATTTTCTATTGGTGTACGTGACAATGGGAAACTAACATACTAACATGTACTGGTGGCATGTTCAAAGAATTGCTTATAACACGTCAAACTTTTCTTACTTTTATCCTTAAATGCGAGATAACCAGCAGCCATTGCTGCTGCGTTTTCCATGGCGATGTCAGTTCCTGGTTTTGTTTCTGTAATCTTATAAGCAGGTCTTGCCATTTTCATAAGTTCTGGTGGTCCCCAATAACTGTGGTCACTCCCAGGATCTCCAACCTTGACGGAAACAAAATGTCTTTTATGTTGGTTTATCACTTTTTAATATATATAAATATATATATATGTATAAATATAATCAACCAATTTTCCTACCTACGTGTATAAGGACTGAGCACAAGTTTGTCATGCAACTGTCTAACATTCACGCGAGTCTTTTACTTTAATCTAAGTCAAACGGGAGTAATAGTTTTAACTGATATCCAATAGTGTATCTTCATAACAAACAAACAATGTATGATCGTATAATCATAGTCCCTGAAAAGAGTTTTTTTTTTTAGTTTTGAAAAACCCTCTTTTGTTTTCTCTGTATAATTCAATGAATACAGTCGTGCAATTAATCTGCAGTAACTAACTGCGCTTAACATCCAATGCGTGCTGACCTAATATTACGACAATCCTAACCCTTCGAAACTTCTTTGTCATTAACATAACAAGACATTATGGTCGCCAATATCAAGCAATGTGTTCGGTCACTAAGTGATATAAACTTATATTATGAAACTTGACAAAACACAAAAATCAATGTCAAAAACAAAGAAACCAAAACAAACCTGTACATAGAGTTCATTAGGTGCAGTATGACATTTGAGCAAATAATCAAGTGGCCACTTGACACAGTCTAAGATCTCATCCTCTTGACCAGCAGCTCTGTATGCCTCAGGATACATGAGATAACCCCAGGTCAACACAGCAGCAGAATAAGCCATTGGGAAGTTGAACTTGACGTGATCACCAGCTGGTGATGAAAACAAAGTTTGACTATTATAACTTGACAGACTGAAAAGGGAATTCATAACGATGTAAAAGAAATAATCACATCAAAATTTACCAGGTTTGAAAAAAATATTCATATTCCTTCTTTTCAACAAATCGGCGTACCTCTAATAGACTAAAACTGATCCAGAGACATACATTGGTCTGAGTGTGTAACAATATAATATTATGATATGTGCGCTTTAAAATTAAATCAAGTTAGGTTTACTTACCATCATACCATCCTCCAGTAAGGTCTTCTCCATTGTCTCCCTTGTCTCCTAGTGCAGAATCTCCTCTATATGGTATACGGTTTGTATCTGGTAACTTACCGGACCGTTGTGTCTCGTAGAATAGAATAGTTTTGTACAAGACGTCATTGTAGTTATACTTAGACTTGTCAGCTGTTAGAGATATGAATATGAAGATAAAAGTATATTATATATGTTTAAATTCTGGCTTCAACGTCCTTATCAGCACATGTTATGATATCGGTGATGTATCTACTAATAATTTTGTAACGAGCTACTTTATTTCAGATTTTAAGTAAATCACAACGCATACACCATTTTCACTCACAGTATACTAACTTCCAGCCAAAAAGGTTAAGGAATATTTCTTAAAGTCAGTCGTTGAAACGGATGTTAAATCAAGATCTATGTTGAGCGATAACATTAAATTAAATATAACTAACTTGTCGGAGCTTCAGCAATAATCCACTCATCATGTCCTAAGTTGATCAACACACCCTGTGCCTCGGGGGCTGGTTTACCACCTTCATAGTTGGCGAAAAACCTGAAATTTGAAATAAATATTAATGAAACATATTTGACAGTCAATCTTCATTTTTATCCATGAACAAATTAATAGTCAATAGAGAAACTAATATTAATATTGGAAATTTAAATTGCTCAAAGCTCTTTACTAAATACAGGGTTCTTGAAAGATTACAGTAAGAAAGGTATAAATAATAATTCCCCGAAGCACCCTTGAGCTGGCTATCTATTGATGCCTCTTTCTAACTCTAACCTTTCTAGGGAAGACCGATCTCTCCAAGGTAATAACAATACTAATAATAACTTACTTTAGGTTGAGTTGGTCCCCTTTGTGAAAAGCAGCATTCTGTCCCTTGTCGACAATGACCCAATTGTAGCCGTCGGGATAATGCCAGATTGGGTCACCAATCATAACCTGTGACGACACATTGGAAGAGTAGATTATGATAGACAAACCTAGATAAAGTGGCCACCCCTTGGACAGGCGGAAGGTTAAGACATGACTATCAAATATGAAAATATGATCGGATGACTACTACTTAAACTGGCATAGGTATGCAGTATGCAGATGTCCATCTAAGACGGTTGCCGTTTTACTCGGGTTTGGCTCTAATTTAGACATTTCGAGATGTAAATAGGCAAACATTAAATCAACAAACAACACGACAAGCTACAAATCACCTGCATAAACAAATTTAAATGTTTATCTGGTGTCTTTTATATTATATTACCTTGAGTGAACTGGTTAGACTTGGTATTGGTTTGAAAATGTATACTGATTGTTTTGTAGATGACCTCTTTTGTTGGTAATGTTATCTACATTGCAGATTTTTGTATCTAATATCGTTGTACGTGGGGCCACAGAATCATTTTTAATGTGTGATTATTTGTATAACATTGTGATGGTTCTATAATCGCAAGAACTTTATGTCCTCAAGAAAAATAAAATATTTAGAATATAGATGTGAACTTACGTCCATCTTGGACACAGGTTTGGTTAAACTGATGTTGATCATCCAACCCATGATGTCCTCGTCCAAAAGAAACTCAATTTGACCATCAAGACGCGTGTCCCAGTCCTGGTTGATCGTCATAAAACCAATGGTACCGTTACCCATGGGAGGTGCAACTGAAGAGATAATACGTCATCAACAGGTTAAAGACATAGAAGTGGAATGAGTCTATTCGATATGTACAAATCGATGCTATATACAGCTACTTAAGAGTTTCATTAATTGTCAGTCTATACCAGATAGTGCCCAAATGGCGAACGTTTTTTCCTGGTTATGCAAATGGCATCTACATTGTTGTCAAGTGATATGTTTGTACAGTGCTCCCCTGTGCAATCTATTTGACAAAGACCAAAGTCACCCTACCTCCTATACGCAGGGGCGGCGGAACGTTTGAAGGGCAGGGGGGGCGAGGAATTTCAAAAGGGCATTTTCTAAATTTTAAAAAGGA
>JAUUEB010505341.1:0-10199 GCA_032362205.1 Clione limacina | reverse complement strand
AACTCACTCACTCACTCACTCACTCACTCACCTACTCACTCACTCACTCACTCACTCACTCACTCACTCACTTATTCACTCACCCACTTAATGAATGTCTCAACCCTCAGTTGACACCAAACCATCCAAGTTCCACTAACTTTCCCACGCCTTGAATCACACAATCCCGATAGACCACCCATTCATCTCACATCCTGATCCTACTGCGAAGATCGTATTCCTTGTATGTTAATTATACTTGCTTGGTCAACTCATTTTTTAATATTTCTTCAATTATAAACGCTCTTCACGTTCCATTTTTAACCATTTTCTGTAAAACGCTGCTTATCCAAAAATGAAGCCGTAAAGTAGGCAATTTTTACCCAACGACACAGGGGACTGGGCATATATAATTGAATGTCAACGATCTAGAGAAAAGGTCAAACGAGATATTGTCTCATATAAATGCAATATTGGAATTGTCGTTTTAACAGCAGGATATGGCAATTATGTTTACGCATAAGAGGGAATAATGGCAACACATATAAATTTTGATTTAAAAAATAGATAACTACTGCGAAATTAAGCGTTAAATAGTCTCATTGATATCACATTTTTGTAACGATAGGATACGATATTCTTTAACGTCGACACACAATATGCTCAGATTGCCACACGATACAGTTCTGATGAAGGATACCTACATTAGAACTGTATCACCGAAGCACCTTCAAAGCTGGTGGTTTTAAAGAACTAGTTGGTGCTTTTTGAGAGTCGCCTCAGTCCCTTATGGACTGTAAAAGAAATATGCTGTAGTGTTGGAACTTTTATATTCTTTAATAATTAAGATACCAAATTATACCACACGCAGTTTTTCCTTTAGTGTACAAATGGTTTATTTAAGTAAATCTAGATATATAATAAGAACAATATTCATCAACTGTTTTTGAAAATTATAGGTATTCCTAGAAGTCTCGCAACCTGTTTGGTATCTGTTCATTTGAGTTAAAAATATGTCACTTTATCAACAATAAACAATAAACATGTTATTTTTAAACTAACGGTACTTTGTCCAATGTTTTGTTTTCATTTAGAGACCTTTTTGTCTTAGTGCATCACACTTAACGGAGTCACAAAATGAAAGTTTGTCTAGTTCAGAGCAGCCCTAATCTTTTCGATTAACGTGATACTTTAAATCAACTGTAAATTTAAAAAATGCTAAATGTACCAGTTAACTTTGGAATTTCGCTTTCAACAGATTTGAGGAAATTGATCATTTTTAAATTGGATAGCTATAATGTGTCTTGTTTAAAGCCTTGAGCCCGAAAGTAATACATTCAGACCTAGACTTTTAGTTATGAAGGCGATGGCCGGCGGTGTACAATTTGAAAGAGACGTCTCGTTCCAAGGTAATTTTAGGCGGTCGTTGAGGTTTTTTGCATACGGGGGTCGTTGAATTGATACTGGCTATATTTCGTTGTAACATGTATTTACGGGATTAAATTTACCTTTGTGCTTTTTCCTCCGAAACACAAGTTTTAATGTATTACTGAGTTGGGTTGGCTGAGAACTTACTTTAATTTAAATGATTGGGTCTACCTGAATTCATAAGTGATTACTAAGTTCCGTTATTTGTCTCAAATTTTTAAATCCTAGTTTGGTCTCTGTTTTTTAAATATACTTGTGAACTACACTCTTTCAATAACGAACATAAAGAGAGGCCAAAAGTGACATACAAGGAGAATAACCCACATTGTCTCTAACTCGTCTAAATAGGACAAAAAACTAATGGCCATGAATTTCTTAATCGTTTATGTTAAATGCCATGCTCTTCAGATCACCGACTGTGTGCAGATCTTGTTTAAAAGTGTATATTAGCCTGTACAAGATAGTAATTTAAACACTAGCAAGAGACCACTTACAAGCAAACCGTATCCTTTATAGATCTCTGTTCTCTCTGCCGAATAGCTGTGAGTGTTTATATAGTATCCAAAACCTAGTTTATACAAATCCTAAAATAGAGTGGTAGTTAGTCTGGTAACATATTAGTATCAACAGACACGGCATCGTATAGGGATCTTGAAATTGTTGTTTACACGGCTAGTGCAGTAATAATAAAAGTTCCAGGTTAAGTGCAAGTAGGTTACTGTGATAAGTTATCAACAAGTAAACAATTATCTCCCTTTTTTGGAAATTGCGAGTTAGCTTCCCTGACCGTTATTTAATTCTGCCTGATGATGTATTGAGTGATTCCAGGCCAGTCTGGCTAAACTCTATGTCAATTAATTCTTTGCAGGACCATTGTTAATTGTCATATAATTTGTCTGTTGTATATAAGTGAATCCTTAATGAATAGTTCTGGCATTCTTAACGATGATTGATCACCATTCTTTGATCAATCTCTCTCATTCTCAAAACAAACACAAACATACTCACACTAAATACTCTCACTAAATACTCAAGCACAAAAAGTTATACAACACACTTACTCTAACTACCAATTGATATTAACGCGCACACACATTTACTTCAACAGACATATATTGAGTGAAATAGAGTGGTCGAATAAAAACACCCAGATATGTATGATAATAATTGTATGAGATTGTAGTTGGTTGACTTTTGATGGAAAAGAGAACTGTTTTGTGTCCGCTATCTTTGCTTACTTATACCTTATCGATAACCTTAAAACCCATACTACACCATGGTACAACAATGTGTTGCTTTTAATTCTCCTTCAATTTTGATTAACAATCCAAGCTATTGGAGACTGACAGCAAACATAAAAGCGTTGTTCGTATTCAAACCTGTGTCCTTTAGCATGAGGGGCAAAGACATTGGTCTGATAATACGACGCTTTTCATTATATCATACATAAATGTGACCTTCAAATATTATTGAAAGATTCAATGGGGTAGTTGAGTTATAATATGACATTTACGACAAACTCAATATATCCTCTCCTCGAACAGCCAGAGGCGTTTTAGTACATTGACACATGTACTTGACATTTGGCCGTCATATTCTTATAGTTTATATGAGTTGTCAAGCATATATTTAGACATGTAGTCTCAATGATATTGTCTGGTGATATATCGAATACAGTAATTTGATGTTATGTTGCTGATGTGACGTGACCTAGAGATTTTCGTCTTGACGCAAAAAGACAATGATTTCCATGTTGCGAGTTAAGTGATGTAAGTTGTAATAAGTATGTGTGATCCAAGAAGCGATGCATCTAAATGAATAACTTATATTGAGTGACGTTGATTGATATACTACACCATGTGTTACTTTTAGTTCTCCTTTTTGTTGCACAAAAATCCAATATGGCGACAATGTCCTTTTGATGTTATACAGAGAGACCTGAACAAAATGGCATCGTATAATGTATATTTTCTCGTTATTTTACAAACAAGTCAAATTATAGATTTCAGTATTTGAGTAAGGTCATCAGCTGTCGTTCATTTTTAGATCAATTTGATATATGAGGAATGGAAATATCACCCAGTGACCGTAAATGTTGACAGTTGATGTGAATTCGCGATCATCAAACACTTGCTCAAGGGAACTTACATTTGAAATGTCAAGTCAAAGTGTCAGATTTAGTCTGTCAAAAACTTAACATAATCTTTTTTCCGATAGAATATTATAAACTTTTGGTCGATTTTCCTCGCGAACTAAAAGCGCTCTTATGATGTGCGATGAGTAATACGAAAATCTTAATCAAAATTCAAGGTTTTTCAAATGACTCTGAAGTTACGCCATCACATTGCTGTCATAAATCCCCCAACAGCTGCTTATCTTGCCCGACATTTGGCGTCAATTATGGGGACTTAACATGTTGTTGAGTGTTATTTCTTTCATGTCTTATATGACTGTTATGTCCGTAAACAATAAATTCTCAGTATTATTTCATGTCAATAATAAGAGTTGGAAAGAAAAAAAGTGGTGTAACTATCGAAAACACAAACGTGATATACAGTGGGGTTTTAATTATTTTTCAAAACTATTATACAACTTTACAAAACGATAAACAATCACTTGAAACGACAAGTTTTTGCAACGTTTTTTGTTATTGTATGCGAGTTTCTTTGATGTAAATTGTTTTGAAATTCTACTTCCGGTTCTTGAATGAACAATCCAAAGTTTGTTTTTCAAAACTTTGTTTTGCCTTTTACGTTACAAAAAACTAGATGATAACATATTTTGTACTTAATATCTTATTCATAATTTCGCAATGATGATTTTTTTTTATTATTTGTCTAAGTATACTGATAAACAAAGTAATTGCGTCCATCTGTTTTCGCTGTAAATGGGATATCCAGGGACTGTACATTTATTGTTCTTCTTTCTTTTTTTGAGCATCACCCTTTCGTTTCAATTTCCTATTTCCCTGTTTTTACACGACCGCCCTTCACAAAGTAGTGTAAGAGAACAGTATACGCGATACCTCCGTCTCAAAGAAGGATTTTGTTATAGTTAATAGATATCTTGATTTCTTCTTTATCTTGATTCGTTATGCCTTGCATTAGTTCATTTGTTATTTCTTTTCTATCCATTCTTATATATGCATTTTGTTGTGTTGTCTTCCATGTCTGGTTTGCCATTTTGTTCATTTCCTTATCTTCTTCTCGCGTCCTTTGAATCCAAAGATTACATAAGGATTTGAGCACCTTAATACAATTTATAGAATAACTTTGAGCAGTTATATTCAAAAGTAAGGCTGAGTTGACCCATTATGTTGAAGACCTGTCTCATCCTGTAATTTAGCTTCCAATCGTTTTCTGTGCTCAATGAGGCGATTCTAACTTTACATTCGAAATTGAGATGCTCATTAAATAGACATCACAATCTCTAGCAACCCTGCCATCACAGACTTGGGATTTATTCCATGGGCAATTCTTTTAAGTAGGACTATCAATATATGAAATATCGAACGGATAAGTTTTTCCCTTTCTAAATATCTTTTTCATTTCATTTTTGCATTGCAAAATCGGAATTAGATTCATTTATTTCTTAGGTTTGTTAACAAGATATGGGTTATTTGAAGTGAGCTGAAACCTTGTGAGATTTGAAAGGAAAACAATTAAGCAACGATGTGTGTGTTTTTTTCCTTCAGAGTTTTAGTAGTGGAATGTGTAACGCTGAGAAATTGTTGAACGAAAAAGCAAAGCGAAGAGAAACATACAATTTGAAAAATATGTCTTGTTCTAAGATCTGTTTAGGCAGTCGTTGAGGTTTGCGGCATGAGGGGGTCGTGAGCTTGATACTGGATGTATTTGATAATAACATGTCTTTACGAAATTAAATATGCATTTATGCTTTCTTCTCAAAAAAAGTTTTGATTATTACTGTGTTGTGGATAATTTTCTTTAATGTTAAAGAATGGGTCTATCTGAGTTTATAAGTGATTATTGAATTCCGTTATTTATTTTATTGTTCTCAATTTTTAAAATCTTGTTTGGTCTCTGATTGTATTTATGTTACTTGTATACTACATTCTGTATATGTACTAAGCAAAAAGATAAGAATCAAGTGACATAGAGGGAGAATAACCCACATTGTCATACACGCGTCCTGATACGACTAACATCACATTGCCATGCTATCATCCATCGTTAATTAAAAATGTGATGCTCTTAAGAGCCCACAACCTGCACATATCTTGTCTTTAAGTGCATATTCGTCTGCAGCAGAGAGTAGCTTAATCACTCACGACTCACGAGAGACCACTGACAAGCAATTCTTATCCTATATAGATCTCTCTTCTCCCTTTGCATCGCTGTCGAATAGCTGTGAGTGTTTATAGTATCCCAGTCCTAGTTAATACGAATCCTAAAATAGAGTGGTAGTAACTCTGGTTACATTATCTTAGTATCAACGAACACGACTTTGGATACTAATCTTGAAATCGTTGTTTACACGGACAGTGCAGTAATAATACTAAGTCCACGTTGTGTGCAGGTAGGTTACTATTATAAGTAAGCACAGGGCTGATGTACTTGAAGAACCTATTAGTAATTATCTCCCTCGATTGGGAAACTGCCAGTAAAGTTCCTTGACCGTTATTATAATTCTGCCTAATGATGTATTGAGTTATTCCACGCTTGTCTGGCCAAAATCTATGTCAATTAATACTTTATATTACCATTGTTAATTGCTATATAATTTGTCTGTTGTATATCAATGAATCATCAATGAAATATTCTGGCAGTTTTAACGATGTAGAGTCTTAATTCTCTGATCAAACCCTCTCATTCGCAAAACAAACATATTAACGCAAAATACGAATATATTTATAACACACTCAAGCAAAATCGGAATTCAAATTATCGCTCACACACATTTACTAAAAAGACATACCTTGATTGATATAGAGTGGTCAAATAAAACACGCCCGGACATTGATGATAAAAACAGCCTTTCTTACACTATCAATGTTAAGGCAATGATGCACATACATAGTGAATGTTGATTGTTATAATAATAATAGTAATAATAATGTCACTCATTTAGCGCTTTCCCTTTGGAGTAAGCTCAAAGCGCTTTACATGTATACATGTTTCTCTGTACGCAGAGAAACTTCAATTCTAACAAGCAAACGATACATTTATCATTATATCAGGTTAACTTTTAAATCAACCAGTCAAACTTTAAAGTACCATTTCTCCACAACTCTGGAAATACTTTCATAATCCTTGGTGTATTTATATTAATTTCATCATTATATTATTAACTGTGAGACACGTGACCTTTACATTTACATGAATGAGTTCTTCAATAATGATAATAATTCACTAAATCAAGATATTCATTGACACTTTTTGACATCGATTGATTATTTTGACGTGCATCCTTCTTTGTCATCATAATTTTAATCGTGCACATTTATTATCGCAATTTTCCTGGCTCACAGTAAGCATTGTGTAGTGTTAGTGTTCTTAGAATTGTGGAATTAATTTTTAGGTTTGTGGAGATGAAGGATAGGTATGAGATTGAAGTTTCTTTTGAGTTAAAAAGTGCAGGAAAGAATGATCATTCATACCCTTTTTATAAGCTGTTAAAAAGTGGCCAGAAACTTCTGGCCAAGGAAAATATTCGTGAGAGTTTGCCAAGCAACTTTTGACTTAAGGAAACTTGAAAACATGTACCCGTCTTCAGGGACCGCCATGTTAAAAGTGTCCTGTATTGACAAAAGTCGAGACTTTTTTTAACAACAAGTGTGAGACGGACATGTTAATGTTGACAAAAAACAACAAAAATCCAACATTTCACTCTTCTGGCTCAGATAACAAATTTCAATATAACTTTCTACGTGTCTGCCATATTTGCTTACTTAGACCTCATCGATAAACTTAAACACTACACTACATCATAGTACAACAATGTGTTACTTTTGATTCTCCTCTAAATATATGAAACAGGGTTCAACTCTAACAAAACTTCTATGCTATTTGAGACTGACAGCAAACAAAGAAGCACTACCCTGAATTAATCCTGTATCCTTTAGCATGAGAGGCAGATAAATTAGTCTGAGACTACGACGACTTCAATTATATCATACATAAGTGTGACCTTCTAATAGTATTGAAAGGTTCAATGTGTCAGTCGGGTGATAATATGGCATATACCACAAACTCAATGTATCCTCTACTAGAGAAGCCAGAGGGCTTTTCCGTGTGAATGAGTACATTGACACATGTAGTTGACATTTGGCCGTCATGTTCTTGTCGTTGAAAAGAGTTCTCAGGCATATTTCTAGACTTGGAGTCTCAATGATAATGTCTGGTGACATCTTGAATTCAGTACTATTGCACTATGATGTTTTGTTGCTGATGTGACGTGACCTAGAGCACTTAGACTTGACGACAAAGACAACAATTTCCATGTTTCGGTTTAAGTGATGTAAGTTGTTATAAGTAGTTGTGATGCAATAAGCGATGCATCTTAATGAATACAAAATATTGAGTGACGTTGATTGATACACTACACCACTTATTACTTTTAGTTATCCGTGTTGCACAACATCCAATATGGCGGACAGAGTCCATTTAATGATATACAGAGAGACCAGAATAAAATGGCATCGTATAATGTATATTTTTTCGTTATATTACAAAAAAATCAAACTTTGGATTGTAGTATTTGAGCCAGGTCATTTGCTGTTATTCATTTTTAGACCAAATTGATATAAGAGCAATGGGTATACCACATGCATTTAAAATAAATACAATTTGAAGTTGTGCCACATAATGACAAGAGGCAAAATATCAAATTGGGTCTTCGGGCCCTACTGTTTTAAGATTAAAAAATAAGTCGTGAATACCAATCTGTGATCTACATTCCAAACCTGAATACATTCAGAGAGGCTCTAATGCACTGTAACAGCAGTGTAGACATAGAGCAGTTGCGGTTTCAGCAGGATGGCGGTATTTGTCTCATTTTACGAACAGTGATTGCTTGGATGTTGGTGCAATCCCAAGGACATGTAATTTGAATAAAAATATAATCCATCTTCTATTCTGTGAAGCTATTTGAAAGACAGCAAACGTAATTTGATAAACCTCAGAAAATACAGGTCCTTTAACAAAACAACACCAGGGAAACAATGGAGATTGCCCAAATAATGTGCATGAGAGTCCTTATTTCTTCACAGGGATATCACACTTTCCTTAACGATAGGATCGATATTCTATGAAGTCGATACATACTATATCAATCAAATATGCTTTGTTGCCTAACAACACACTTTTAAGAAAGGGATCTGTTATTTGGGTATATTAAAAGACACAATCCTCACACAGAAGCGATCATAGTCAAAAGTCTTCTTATATTAATTTTGACTGTCGTACGAGCTATACAGACAAACAAAATATATAACATGCAAATTGACAAAAATATCTCACAGTTAAAAAAACACTTCAAGAGACAGACCCGGGAGACGGGGTGATGTGAAAAAACAACACAAAATATATATCAAAGTATTATGGTTAAAGTCTCTATTAGAGCGAGAGTAAGATACTTATCAGCTCATCAAATACTTTAATCCTACGTTTTTTGCCCCAATAGATAGCTATTTATGGACCATCGCTTGCCATCATGATTGAGGTTTTTCCAATTTATCCAAGGAAGTTTGCTGTGTTAAGGGTAATTGCATTTTTATGTATACGAAAGACCTGGGAGAGAACGGTCTTCCCTTAAAAGGTTAAACAGGCATCAATCTTCAGTAAATAGCCAGCTCTACTATATTACATTTCAAAAGCATCTTAATGAGTTCTGTTCTTAATGGACTTTTTGTAATAGACCATATAGATTGATGAACAGCTTATCAATCAAACAAAGGTTGGGAAAAGAAGAAATATTCTGAAAATACAAAAAGCTGGTTTGTTTAGCAGTTATGTGAGGTTCAAAGCTAAAAAAAGAGATAACAGCTTTTAGGGAACCACTAAAAAGCCTCTATGCAATTTAAGATGTTTATTCTCATTTCATACCATAATTCCAAAAATGAAATAGAGCCTTTCATTTTTCATTAAGTTATCGTGTAAACAGACACACAGAAACACAGACAGACACACACTCAGACACTCAGAAACACAGACACACAAGAAGAAAATATAATTGTGGTGGTTGAAAAAAGCAAAATTATTGTAACTTAACAAAGATTACAAGTTTCTTTGTTATATACTATGTAATATTAGAGACACAATCACAAACAACTAAAGTTTATAAATGTTTATAAAGAAGATAATTTAATGCATAGGACATTGTTATTTGGTTTGTTTATAAGGATCATGATCTGAGATGCGGTGCTGGTCTCTGACATTAACTACATTGAATTAGGATCTTGAACAAACTGAGAGGAATATATTTGTTCATGGAATACTTTTCATGAATCTTGTGACCAGGCAATCATAGTACTATTTCTTTATGTTTACAGTCTTTGTGGATAGATATACCATATTTTCAATATTTTGTCGGATCTTTTCCGTCCTCTTTTAAACGTTCCACTAGGTGCTAAAAAACAAACTTGTGAAGTTTCAGAATTTTCCCGACAAAATTGGGAAAGTGCGGGCACTTTTATTCCAAAGCTCTTGATTCTAGCTCAAAAGCTTAAACATAACAACAAATTTCAAATATTGACCCAAAACAACCTTGACCTATAAAATGACATTGAAACCAAAATTTGACCCGAGTAATGCAAACTGCATATCAATAAA
>JAUUEB010505319.1:0-10199 GCA_032362205.1 Clione limacina | reverse complement strand
CTCACTCATCACTCAATGAATCACTCACTCACTCACTCATCACTCAATGAATCACTCACTCACTCACTCATCACTCAATGAATCACTCACTCACTCATCACTCAATGAATCACTCACTCACTCACTCATCACTCAATGAATCACTCACTCACTCACTCATCACTCAATGAATCACTCACTCACTCATCACTCAATGAATCACTCACTCACTCACTCATCACTCAATGAATCACTCACTCACTCACTCATCACTCAGTGAATCACTCACTCACTCCTCAGATAAGGGGACAAATTTTCCCATAATCCCTTGATACGCGCCTGTAATTAACCGTATAATGAATTGAATTGTGAAAAAGAGAATATCCCCAAAGACGAACTGAGGGCGTATAACCAATAGTGGTTATCAAATGATTAAGGATAGATGAGTCATTATATCTGCGTGCTCATTAAACAGCAAAGTTTTTTCTTTACGTATTAGGATAAATTAGAAAAAAACGTTGGCAAATTATGAACATTTTTTGAAATCTTGTATTTGTGAATTCATAGGCTTGATGCTTATATTTTATAGTTTAATCTATATCAGCATAAATAAAATAATGATCAAGATAACATTAAATAGTATTGTATTTTCATTTGATGTCAAACGTTTGTTTATACTCTCAGTAATAATTGCGTCCCCTGTTACCATTACAAAACGCGGTTATTTCCCATGTAAAGCAGTTGACTGAATATGTTATTACCTTAAGCAATAACGTAAGAGAAAAATGAGCTTAATTTGACTACATAATTTACTTTTATCAGAGTACTATTAAAACGTATCGCTTCTCATAGGCGTGGTAAAAGTGGTTCAACCTCGGAGAAAATCTATAGTGTAAATACCGGAATTAAACCAAAATTGTTAGTTTTAAGTCTGATATGGACTATAGATGGAGGGCTCTTATTCTTTAAAAATTATAAGTTTTCTGATGGGATCCGGCATTATGCAGTAGCGAATTAAAGGGGGTGGAAGGAGCGGCAGCCAGTGGCCCCGATGTTTTTCTTTAAGAAAAGAGGGCCCAGCAATGTTTTTTTCTTGATTTAAAAGGGGGCCCCCGCTTAGGGCCCCGTTTTAGCTTCATCCGCTCCTGGTATTATGGAGGAGGGCTGTTATTGCAGATACAGATAACTTATCACTTCTCATTCATTTCACCAGCCTCTTTATGTGATGTTTTGCAATATGTCAAAATGAAAGTAAGACTTTAGGTTCATAATGAACTTATTAGGCGATAAAATGATCAAAACAATTTCCAATCTGTCTTTCAATCTTGAAAATTATTCCCGCAGGACAGAAAGACTGGCGGAAATAATGATAATAAACACAAAGAATATAAATGTTATTATGTTTATTGTAAATTATCGATTTTCATAAAAATTCACAGCTCTTGTTCTCGTCTGAGGTTTCCGGACGGTTTGGAGGCGATGTGGCCATAGACGACATTATTCTTCAAACCGAAACTCCTGGTAAGTGAATAGTTCCTATAAGGATATTCAATAATATTTCCTACTATAAACCACTAAATACCTAGAAGGTGTTTTTAAGTCGCCTCAGTTTTAATACTTCCTATAATAATGTTTCATATTAGCATCATTAGTATGTAGACATAGAGGTCATTTTTTATACATAAAGAGTAAGATATGTAACATGTTTTAAGAGTATGCATATATCTATATCTAACATCGTCACCAGCTAAAAGTCGAAAGTTTTAAAAAAAGCTAAAAAAACAAATAACAGATTTTATAAAACATAGAGAAAAGAAAGATTTGGCCAAAATGAATTATGGCACAAATCATGCGCTAAAAAACGTTAGGAAAACATATCAGCTGATTACGCCGGACATTAAGTATTATCATGTCGTGCTGTGTGAATGAATGAACGACAAAGCAGAGATAATAGGCACTGATTAGGTGATTGATTAAGTGATTAATTGATTGATTTATTGATTTATTGATTCATTGATCTATTGATTTATTGAATTATTGATTTATTGATTCATTTATTTATTTACTTATTTATTGATTGATTGATTGATGATTGATTAACCGTCTGTTTTAGACTGAATTTATTTGTATGTATGCACCGGGATAAAGCCACAGTTCCGACTCAATCTGTACACATGTTACCAGCTTACATAATTCAGCTCAATGGTATGCACTTTAAGGAATGTCAAACAAAACACTAGTCTTTTTCCAAGTGCAGCCCTGGCTAAACAAAAGCGACTGACAAGAATTGTTGGTACATACTACTTGGCTGAGGTATGTGAGCTGGTAGGGATATTCTTGGTCAAGCAATAAAAACAGAGTCCCAATGATTAACTTTGGCCTCTATTGAGACGATGAATTGGTTGCTCAACGGAGAATACCGGGTTTGATCTGAACATAATGAAAATTACACTTGAAAGTTTCAATGAAATCGAATTGTTATCGGTAGCTTTATGTATTTGCTTATATTTAATTTACAGTTCATCGTGCACTCCCATCACCTAAAACTACAAAGCGTCGACCAATACCAAAGTCTCCTTTTTACACCGAAGGACTTACAACAGCACCCCCAGCTCCTACATGTGGTAGTGGATGTCCAGGTACTCCGTGTTGTAACTTTGACAACGGCTTGTGTAGTTTTATGGATAGTAGTGGCCAAGCTGTGTGGGCACTTGCAGACAGTAAAGAAAATGGACCTATAGCAGATGACTGGCAGTCTGAGAGCAAAAAAGGAAAAACAGGTAACATTTTGTCCTGTAATAAATATATTGCAAAGAACACTAATGCTATTGGGAACTATTTTCAGAAAGATGTCATGTGAATTTTAATTTGTGTCAGTGTTATAGATTGAAAAACAATTAGCTTGGAACTTCGAAATTTTTTAAAGGCCAATTGAAAAATGAAACTTTAACCACATAGCTGTGGAGTGTGGAGTCGGGGGTCAGGAGTAGGAAGAATTAAGCTGCAGTCGAGAAATATAAGCCAATCCCAACCCAATTTTTAAATACGGGTGATCCTTTTTAGTCATATTTTCATGTTTTGAGCATTCTTAATCAGTAAACTGTATTTAATAAATTATGTAAGAGATACAGGACAGCCGATCTAGCAAAACTGATTACACTACAGTAACATTCCGATGACTAAGATTTCAACCAAAGTGTGTTGGTTGCAAGTCTTAATGTGCCCCTTGCATTACATATACGTTATTTAAAATGTGGGTCCAACATAAATATCTCGACCAAAGATCGATTCAATAGAAAGTGGAAGAAAACATAATATGGCACTTTATAGATTCGATATAGGTTGCCAAGAGACCATCATGCCTTTTTGGATTTCAAAATTTGCATATGCTTTAACAGCTCAATGGTTATGAAACTAGTTAATCATGTCTTTCACTATTTTCACCAGGTTCCTACATATACTTAAAGGCAGATCAACAAACTGTTTCGGGTTCCAAAGCTGTCATCGCTGGACAAGTTGACAGTAAAGTAACAGCAGTATGCATTGAGTTTCATTACGCCACATCAGGACCCAACCAACAACTTAGTGTATATAATTCAGGATATCCTTCTAGCAAAGGTGATTTGGTTTGGACCAGTAGTAATCTGAAAACTAATGGAGTGTGGGAGAATATTACTTTGACTTCGATTTGTATGCAACGTAACAGACACAATTATGTAAGTTGAATTTTTTGTATAAGACTTCATCGAAAAGTTCATTTATGACAACTGTTGTCAATGCTTCTGGCTTAATTAATCTTGATTCTGTCAAAAACTGGAAATATTGCATGTGTAGAATAGAAGATGGTGATAGTTATGGTAGGTAAAATGTATACTATCATCAATTCCCTTTAGAATTTTTAGTTTTATTATCACAACTCTATGTGTTAATTTGTTATTATATTGGTTCTAGTGCATAAATATACATGTTCATTTTATTATCATAATATTGTGCTTGGACGTACATAACAAGAACTCGTTGCTCTTATAAATCACTAACTTAAAATCTGTACTTCATGTTATCAATTATTCTATGTGATCTCTTTTCCAGCAATTTGACAATGAAATGTACAGCAGACAGCAGATCCTCCATGCTATCATCAGTGATGGTCAGAAGATGATGCGAGCTGGAGAAGTAGAAAACAGGCAAGAGTTCCAACATAAGCTTCAACTTTTGTCTGAGCAGTGGCAGAGTGTCATGAGGAGAGCCAATCAGAGAAAGGCAATTATTGAGGACATCATTGGTCAATGGCAGAACTTTAACGCACAGAGTGAACATCTTGGTTCATGGTTGAAGGACAAAGGGGAAGCTATGAAGGCTTATGAGTTTGAATCTGCCTCTTTGCAGATCATCAGAAATCTGTCAGAAAAAGTCAAGGTAAATAGATGCCTTTTGTGAATGAACAAAAATTATATGTATTAAAAGAAAGAAGAAAAGTTGAATAGGTATAACAATGTCTTTAATCATCGCTATTGGTCATGACTTTTTATTTTCAAATTATTGGATTTCTTAAATATATTATCATAAGAAATTATTCTAGTGAAATTAAGATGTTTTATTTTTTTTATTATGCACCATTGATGAATGTGTGCTTTAAAAATTTTTGCTGAAATCATCATCATAATCAGGTACTGCTGATTAATCTAACTTTGCCAACAAGTTGTTAATACATGTTTCCATAATTACCTCCTCAGACTACACAGTATGAGTTCAAGCTTCAGGAGAACGCATTCATCAAAGTCCTAGATCTGGGAAATAGGCTCCAACAAAGGGCTGACCCAGTGGCTGCATCAGAAATCAAGGTATTTAAAGTTCAGTAACTCTGTTAAGCTTTTGTAAAAGAATGTGAATCAGAAATTATGAAATGTTTTAATATTTTGTATTGTAACTTATAAGTCCTTAATGTATGTGGATGAACCAGTTTTTAAAAGGAAGATAAAGATACACTCAAATACACTGATAAGGGACGGATGTTTCCGATATTGTATTTTATATGTTGACAACAAGTGTGGTCACAAGCAAGCGAGAATAAGAATATGTTTGTGGTGCAAGTATAAAACCCTATACAACCAATTCAATATGAGCAATATAAAGATAATGATTCATCTAAGAATTTAGAAGTATAAGAAGAACTATATGTGGTATTTTGGAAAAATGTTTGTCTCTAGGATACTTTTATATTTAGATTATATTTAGATTACTTTCAAAGTCAATGAAAATTAAAAGTGAGTGTGGCTCATAAGGGATTTAATTTCCACCAAGATCTGTCTCCAATAATTTCAAAAATAGAATTTGACAACTGAACTCTCATTTATTTTATTTGAATTTGATAGGTGACCAATATTAAGGACATTTTCAAAATCACTCAGTCAGAAAATTGTTTGTCTTTTTAGAAAACGTTGGATGATTTGGAGCGTGACTGGTACAAAGTATTTGGTCATCTGGATGACCATCGTTCAAGACTTGATAATGTGGACAGACAATGGCAAGATGGTGAAGAGGACATTGAAGAAATCTTGCGTTGGTTGAAGGAAACCAGACAATTCCTGCATTCACCATTGCCTACTGCATATGATGCTCTGCAAGAAGATATGAACAAGTGCAGGGTAAGAATTTAAACCTGTTCTATGCAGTTCAATTTAGTTCAAATAATCAAAGAGTTTTAATAGACAAAAATAAATCAGGTTTTAACCTTTTTGTATTTTTTTGTGATAAAACTTAGATAATCATGTGTTGCATTAAAGCCTTTGAGATCCCTTTTATTTAAAATGTCACAATATGCAATTTATTAGGAATAAAAAATAACTGTTTTTAATTTCTTATTACTATCAAAACTGTAAAGATTGTTGAACTGAAATGTATATGTTCCCCTGCACTGGCACCTTTTCTCATATCCAATCTATTTCTATTCAGGACATTGCATCATCATTCCTCAACTCTGAAGACAAACGTCAAAGTTTATTAGCAAAGGAAAAGCAACTTAGCCGCTCAGTTGAAGCTGAGGACATGAACATGCTCCATCAGCGAATAAGATTACTGAACAAACAGTGGGAGGAGTTACGACATCAGACACACATACGAGAACAACGTCTCAGCGAGGCCATGTTTAGGTAAGAAAAATTCACATTCTAAAATATTTGTTTGACTCAGTGGTATTTAGTGTTCTTATCTTATACCTATCCCATAATGATAAACCAATAATTCCTTTCCTATTAAATAATGGAATCTGTTAGACAGAAGTCTTAGTTCAGCCAATGGAATTTGGCCAATAATCATGAAATCTTTCCCTGCAGAAAGTGATGAAGGCATCACACTCAATGTTTAAAATGAAACATAGGACAAAGCGTTGCGTTCATATTGCTCTATCACTAAATTATATCTTTCAAAGTAATTTCTCCATCACTTGTCATGATTCAGCTTATGAGGATATTGAACAGATCTTTAAAAGATCATTTCTATTTATTTTTACTTTTATAATAATAATATTAGATCAAAATATTGACCTCTATTCTTGCTATACTTTATAGTTATTTAAATAAAAATGTATGTTATTTTCTATTCTTTTTTGGCTTAGAGTTAAAAATATTTCTGAGTATATAGAAAGAAATAATAATAATACATGGCATTTATATAGCGCATAATCAAGCCTTACAGGCATGCTCAATGCGCTTTAATAGACAGATTGACCTGTATTTGTTTGATGATTAAAAGAAACTGTCAACTATAAATCTAACGGTTATAATAGTCTACCTTCTAAAGTTGTATATTAGCCTCTTTTCGGGGAAGGAAAGCACTTAAGTGTATTGAACATGAGTGACTACGGCAAGATCAGTCCTCTTTGTTTGCCCATGCATGACGAGGTTGGCTTTGTCTGAGCAGTCATTGACTTAACAAACTAACTAGAAAGACAGAAAGAAAATATCCTAAAGAATTACTGTAAGCTGTTGTATAAGTGTTATTCTGCACATATATATAAACAATTTCATTTCATCTCAGATGGACAAATCTTGGAGAACGTTTACGATCACTGATGGATTGGATTGAGGATATGGAGATCAGAGTGACATCCAATAAAGATCTGCATGTTGAAGATTTGCTTGTTAAACTTGAGACGGTAAGAAAGGAGGATTATTCTGTTTTAATGTTATCAACTTTCCCATTTGATATGATGGACTTGTCCATGGTGACTTTCATAATTTCTAATTATCAAATAAAATTGTGTACAATACATTTAAGTTCTTAGATGTATGAATCTCATTTATGTTTATAATAAAAACCTTTTTTATGTTTATGGATTTTTTTTAATATCTTTGTGACCATATTTTTATACTTTTCTCATCGTTTTAAGTCCATAGATAAACAATTAAAAATTGTCCTTTCAAATAGAAAATCAATTGTGTTTGTTAGTTTGAATTATCAATTCTAATATGATTTAATGATTAGAATCAGTATTGTTGAGCTCAGAAGATTATAATCAAGCATCACATATTTAACATAAGGTTATTCAGATGTGCTTCACAACTTATAACTTTCATTATTGGTGTCTTTCATTATGTTTTATTATACATTTTGTATGATAATGTGTAAAGAGACTTAAAACATAAACTTAACAAAAAAAATGGTTTGACAAATGCAGGATATGTTCGTTTTTACTGTAGCGCACTTCTGCTTTTTCTAGTAGCCTCTAGTAAATTATGTAATCATAAAATATTGATGTGGTGTAATGATAACTTCCCACAGGAGTACAAAGAAGAAATGTTGGAAAAAGAGTTAGACAAAAATGATGTGATGGACTCAGGCAAAGAGCTAATGAGAGTCAGCAGTGAAATAAGATCTTCTGATATTGAGCAGAAACTTCTACGCTTGGAGGACAAGTGGGAACATCTTGCAGCTGTCATGGACTTCAGGTATGTTTCCCCGATAGCCTCTTTGATGGCATAGATAAATGAGTGATAACTCTTGAAAAATCATGTATTTATGTAAAAATATTGGCACAAACAGGAGTTATGAGCCCTAAAAGGAAGTCATTAAGTGTATTTTCAACAAACAAAATTCAACACAAAAATGTTCAAAAATCAATAGAAAATTAGAAACATATAACTGAATAATGTATATTAGATAATTTTCTTATAAAAGGCTATGTAAAAAAAAATTACAGAAATAAGGAAATATAATAATAAATAGCCTTTTATTGAGAATTTTAAAAACTACATTATTTGCTACCCTAAAAATTTTTTGAGTAACAACAAACAAAACTTGTTAGGATTTTTGTTGATTTCATGTGAAACCATGACATACGAACATCATAATAAAGGGGTTATTGCCCCTAAAATTTAGTTTGAGTGTTTATAAGAATCTTTTGTCTCTGCAGTCAGGAGGATTTTACCCAATGCAGCAGGTAAGGTGGAAAGTTGTCGGTTGTTGGTTTTTCTATTGTTATGTCTTCATACACATCTGAGTTGACATTTTCTAAAAAAATGTGTAAAAAGGGCCCACGTTTTAAGTGTGCTGGCTATTTGGCTATATAAATATATTTCATAATCATTCCATGCATACTTCCCTATATTCTTAGCCTTATTCTTTTGTATTTCATGCAAACAAAGCTCTGATGCCTCTCAAATTGATTGGCATTGAAAGACAACCTAAATGAAGAATGAAAGATTCATGAAAATGAGTTGAATACATAATGAATATTCTTCAATCGTACAGGGTTTTAGTCAAAGGGCCGCTAAATTTTGAGTCTTCTGTAGATAAGAATAAAGACAAACTTCAATAACTAAATCATATGTTAGTAGTAAAAAGTGTTATAATTATAGTATTAAGGTCAAATGTGGATCTCAAGGTCATTTTAATTGGGGGAAGCCTTTTTTTTAAAAGAAAATCGACCTTGAAGTTAACTGATTTGACCTTGAAAATGTTATACATCTATCCATATGTATTGTGATTATATAGAGTATTTTTAACGTATATTGTAGTTTGAACTTGGAAATGAGCTTCCAGGGGTACCAGTGGCCCGAAAACTCTTTTCAGTTTCTGTTGTATTCTATATCTGGTGGTCATATTTGGTTTACCCCCTTTTGACAAAGTTGTAACCAATTTGTTTGACGTTTAAACACATTTTCAGTCAAGAGGTCCGAGGCAACAATTTCTAATGAATTATGATTTTGTGGGAATTGCACAGAAACCCAACCTTTGAACTGAAAATATAGTTTCCTAATTTCTTGCTGGAATCATATGATGTCATATAAGATAAATTTACCTTTGAGATAAATTTATCGTCTTTTCTTCCAAAATAGTTCCAACCCATTCTTCAATATGTAATGACAGTTACAAAAAGAACAAATTTAATTTGTTGCGCCCATGACCTTTTATTGATATTTGACTCTACAAACATCAGTTTCAGGAAAAAGGCAAATTACGTTTGGTTTTCTCCTTAACATTTAAAAATATCAACAAAATGGCTATTTTTCATGTATCTTTCTTAAAAACATAATCCCAAGGGCTTTTTCTGAAATTACATTCAATATTACACCTTTTTTTAATATGTATTTCAGTTGAAATGTACATAATGACCTTTAAAGGGCCACAACTCCCAGTGTTGTGCCAATAAAGTTAGTGTCCCCAAAGTACCTTCTATCAGAAAAATATAGTTGTATACAATCCCTAGGGCAGGGCTGGAGTTTGTCATCCAGTAGCAAATGTCTAAGTCATATTTTAAGAGTGATTATAGCTCATTACATAATCATTTTTGATGTGTATGCATAAGATAAGATAGCCTTTATTTGTCCCTTTCGGGAAATTTTCATAATACATTCCTCTAAAAATACATCAGACTAAAAATGGATTCTAAAGTTGCATAAAAATACTAAAAAGTTTTAAATATTTTTAAAATGACATTATATAGTATAATATTGCACATAATAACATGAATAACATTTTTTAATACATGGAATAGAAATAAGTTATATAATAAAAGTATAATTTTGCTCATTATTTATATCTATCATCAAAAACAAAATGTTACAATGTTACAAAACTCACTTTAATGGTTCTATTACATTCCTCCATTGCAGACATCGTAAACTAAAGGAGACAGTGCTGGCTGTAAAACAACTGGACTTAAGTATAAAGAACCTGAGCCGCTGGCTGACCGAGGCAGAGGCTGAACTCACTCAGGTCAT
>JAUUEB010505308.1:0-10200 GCA_032362205.1 Clione limacina | reverse complement strand
TTTTCTATCCAGGACTGTACACGAAAACACTTTTGCGAATTGTCCGTCTATATTTTTATTATAACAACAGTGCTAATCCAATAAATAAACAAAATTCAATGCAATTAAAATAACTATGAAAGTCACAGTGAAGTAAGTAACAAAGGAAAATGATATCAACGTTGGACGGGAAATGAAGATTTAAAGAAAACAACAACAAAAATAACTCAGCTGTAAAGACAGACAAACGTTCACGACGGACAACAAAATAATTGTCAACTGTATAAGGTCAAGGCATAGACACAACAACTCGCTTTTCGCTCACATTGCTCGTGGTTCATATTGTGTTTGCTTTCTTAATCAAGGCATTTGCGACCATTCCCTTTGTTCCTTCATCCCTTTACTTTGTCCCCCTACTTTATACAAGGATAAACGAAATAAATTCATGAATCTAAAAAAAAATTGCATTTTAATGAATTTTATTTTTCTAAGTATACCTTCGGTATGTAAGTTATCTTGAGTTCTAAGTACAGCAAAATCCATGCAGAGACATTAAAGGAAATCGTGCAACATGCAAGCAACTAAACAAGTATACAATTCAACGTTTATTGTTATAAATTTAACGACAACACAGCGAGTAAATGTCAAGCCTATTTCTTATACTTTAAGTTACCAACAGCAGCACTGACGACATGATGATTATCGCAAGCCTTAATACAAGAGTTGTCTTTTGATTCGCTTTAGTTCTATGAAGTATATTGGATTTATTGTATCTAGGCATGTATTCATGCCCGTTTCCCTATTTTCGTGCATTTTTCATTGGTCGGCTGAGTAAACATCATTTGGAGAATATGGGGGTATTATCCATGGTCTAAAAGTCCATCTAGTGAGGAATAATAGTCTAAGATAATTACAATTTCAATTGTCAAACAACACAAGTAGTCACGTAAGATATCTTCGTGTTATATAAAGTTAAACCATATTACGCAACATAATATTTTATGATTATCATGATACAGTCGTTAAGATAACTGAAACCTGGTCCTATCGAAGACGGAAAATAGACATTAGTTCCCTGTGCAAATTATACACGCTAAAGATATATTAGCAGTCAAAGGAATGGTGGCCTACAAAGATATCATCTAACCGTAGCACTCTTGCAATCTAAATAAAAGAGTATCTTCTTATTTCTAGTGGCCGCTCTCTTGGCGCAGAAGAGCGCCAAAAGGGTTAAATAAAACAAAACTGTGTGAAGAAATTTACTAACGCAAAAGTCAGTCAACAATTTTATTTAGACTCTTCGAGTCATAAGCTAACTGACGAAAGAATTAACCATCGAACGACCCAAAAAACAAACATATCTATGTATAACGTATTATAACGCTTTACAGTTGTTTTAACTTCAATGACATACTTTTTGGAAGATTTATGAGTGACTTTGAGCTGACCCGGCACGAAGTGGTTTAGCAGCATTAACAAACGCTGCATGCTTTTATCCTCAAAATATCATACACATGGTTGATATGGGTCATCTTTGGTCAGGTGGGCAAACAAAACTATCCGTTCCAAACAAAGTGGACGGGTTTTAATCTAATGCCGACCACATGAACGAGCAAAGCTTCGATGATGATGACTCGATCATCATGGAGAACGGAAGTCAAATAAAAAGAAAACCCATCACCGACTCAGTGTTCACGTTTTGACACCATGTGAAAAACCTTAAATTCCGAGATTTGCAGAGTTTACCGAGCGACGCCGAACAAACACGAAAATCTCGTTCCAAACAGAGAAACGGTATCTCCGAAGACTTAAAGTATTTTCAAACTCTTTACCCACGGCGACAAAGATCGAAGGGAATGTTTAACAAACTAACAAACCAACCAAGTTTGAGTAAGCCAGAAATGAGCGTAAATGACGGCGGCAAGTTGTCATGGCTGTCAACTGGCCAAAGAAATATGTTCTGGAAAAGGAAAAACTGTTAAAATTTGAAAGCGAGTTAACGGTAACAATAACGTGTTTAAAAACTTTTGAGCAGGTAGACAAACTCTTTGAGAAGGCAATAATCGCTTCTTTGAATGGATCTATACTCTTCATATTGTTTACAATCATTTGATTATGGTTATGTTTGTACACATTGGAAATGTCAATGTCTTATTGATGACTTTGTCTAAATGTAATCCCTTTTCAAAGCAGAAGTGTGCTTGCTAACAACAATTGTTTTTTCTGAGTATGTCATGGATGGGCGTGATGGCGATGTATATATCGACTAAGGTGTAGAATTACAACTTCAAAATTGTCTAAAATAACTTTCTCAAAATGTATCAAAGAGGTCAAGTTAGTCGTTATCTCTAGTTGTGTCTACATGCGTATCTAAGATGTAAGATTGTGAAGATGATATGAATTGTCAGTGAAACGCACAATAAAGTGTTAAGTCTCTTACCTAAGATGAGGATCCTAATCATCTTCAAATAACAAAAGAGGATTGACATTTGAGAATGTGTAAATAATGTCAATGATATGAATATTGAGAGATTCACTAGCTCGGGCCATGTATATCTTGTGAACTAGTCAGTTTGCTTAGGAAATGACCTATACATAACTTGTATTAAGGTCTTAGTCTTTTCATAACGCCATTTAGTTGCCTCACATGTCGTCCTTTTGGCCCGATCCTATATACATCATACAGTTATTTAATATATCACATTGCCAACATTCACACAACTATCTACTATCCATGCTCAGTCCAGAAAGTTACAAAATCTGATTACTCATTACTGTGGTAAAATTGCCTACTGTAGTATTGTGGTCTGCATAGAAACGCAGTCAGACAAATGACAGACACAACCAGAGAAGGCGTTATGCAATCACCACCTTAATGTGGAGAATTTGAATATGGAATTTACCTTGGTACCAACCTAAATCCCAGAGGACTTGGGAGATTCAAAATAAAGACATAATACATGAATAAAACATTTTAATAGGAGCAAAAGCATTGACTAATATGAAAATGACGATGATTGTCACAAATCAAAAATGTTTTGGCATCATATCGGACAACCTTAGAAAATGTAGCGAAATTTTATATTATCCATAAGTGTTCAAATGAATGCCCCATCCACATCCGAAATAATGACATATGAAGTCGGAATTGATAACAAAGTTTCACGGAGATTCTATCACTGCTGGTGAATTTTTGAGATGTTTGATATTTGTCAACTAAATTTGCGTATAGTTCATTCAAACCAAACACCGACTGGACACAAAACTCATTGAACTCTAGAGTCAGTCCCTAATGCCTTTCAATTATCAAACATTTCCCTTCTTGCCGTTACTTAAACATCAAAATCCGCGATTAAATATCATTCACTTACTGTAGAAAGTATACACTGAATAAGAAATACATATTTATCATATTTTATATACATCATATATTCATATATTTAAGTTTACTAAGTATTCAAAGCCGCTGTCAAATGTTCTATAGTGTTTTATGTATGTTTGAATGTATCTTTATTGGCTGAGCTGGCGACAAAAGCATATATGCATATTAATTAGACATCCAATTGAGTTACAAATAGTAACTGAAACCCCTAGTGGCAACACTTTATCGTGGCAGAACCATCAGTGCAAACATTTCCTATTGAAATTTGTGTCAAAGCCACGGCGTTTTGCAAGCAAAGTTTAGATTGACTATCTTTTAAGACGGCCATCACGGCTAAAATGTTTACAATAAGGTTGTCAAGGCAGTACTGACCACTTATTATTCACTTAGAAAGCGTTGGCATAGAGTGCCGGAAAAGCAAACATTACATTGTGGTTGGGGCGAAAGGGCATAATGGTGGGAGTGGGCAAGTAGTTTCAGTGGAACGTCGGTTGGTTATTAAAATCATCATTCAACTGCGAGAAGTTTGACAGGCATTTACTACGTTGATAAATTGGTCATAGTCACGAGCAACTTTCTTAGGTCCGTCACTCGTGAAGGGACAATCAATTTGAGTTTCCATTTAACAAAGACAGACATGTCATTGATCGGTCAAGAGATCTTACAACTATTCTTAAGTGAGTCTTCTGGCAATGTTTTCACTCAACTGTTTACTAGACTGATTCAGATAATATGGGTTAAACATGCCAGTTATGATTATACATATCAATCTTTTTGATCTACATTTGTTTTTAACATGATGATTGGTACCTTTGAGTTATTTCGGGCGTAGGGAAGCTCAAAATGATTTAGTGTACACAATAGTTTGACTGACTTGTCTTTGTCAGAAGACTAATTTTGCGTTGGAGATTGCATTACAAATTCAATTTCTTTAAATACATTGGTAGTTTCCCCTCCTCCTAAACGGCGACAAATATCGGGATTGAAGAATATCTCTTTCATTGCGCGGCTTTAAGGTTAGCAAGTAATAGATAAAACTGTTTAAATCTAGTCCAAGAAGTGTTTTTGCATGACTGCGTGACTATGTGACTGCGTATCTGCGTGAATGCATTACTGCATTACTGCGTGACTGCGTGACTGCGTGACTGCGTGACTGCGTGACTGCATGACTGCGTGACTGCGTGACTGCGTGACTGCTTGACTGCGTGTGAGATACGAATCGTCACAAAAAATCACGACAGCATTTTACAACCAAATATTTCAAAAATGATAATCACCCTACCTTCTTTCTACAAAGCCCTGAAACAATTGAAGTAAAATTACATGCTGACAATCGTTTTTATCACCCAAAAATGCTGGTCATGAAATAAAAATATAATATTTTCTTCCATTATTTTATCTTCCTTTTCGACGCAATAATCAGATTGATGTCTACAGGCACGTATATAGGATTCTCATGGAGAGGGGCATATGGTATTGTTTTAGGAAAAATTGGTATAATGATGCAAATCTATAGCAACTTTTCTTTTTCTTCCTGAGATGAGGGATGCAAACATTGCACTATGTCCCCGAGATACTTGCCTGGATATGTTAAATACCTTTTTTATATCCTACGGCTGTCAATTACCAAATGAGTGTAGTTAAATTCGCCACTTGTGAATTCAATAACATCGTTATCTATGAGACCTACTTAGTTACCATTTTATCTCGGTGGTCTCATCTATAGTAACCGTTACTGTAATGGATGCTCCCACACGTTCGTAGTATAGTAAATAGAAAGTTCATTGACAGAGCTGACACCCATGTTCCAGGTCACTAGGACACAAAGGCGCCTTGTTAATTGAGATGACCGGGTTTACTTCGTATTTTTCGCGGGAACATGTACTGATGGGATTTCCCTGGTAAATTATGTGTGAGCACAAAAAAGGACCACAATTCATATTCGTTGTTAACTTTGTTAAAATCAATATGTAATAGAATTGTAGCAAAATAATTGTTACGTATTGAATTCGGGAACCAGTTTTGCAATGGCATTCAACACGTATTACATAATCGTCAAAAATAAGCGTTTCAAATATGCAAAATATAAACATGAGAAAAATATAGGGACAAAAAACATGACATTAGAAATACTGCAGAAGTCACAAATATATAAAAATATAATTTTGGGTCGCTAAACACTCACTCAATTCGTCGCTTTGATCGTAACGCTCCCTCTCCTGGCACTTTTATCATCACACACACTAAAAACAAAGGAGACAAAACACACATTAGCGTAGTCCCCGTTTAAATGCTTTAAACACCCGATACAGTGAATAACTTCATACCGATACCTAATACCCAATTTTAAAACCCTAAATACGCTCTTGTTTTCTATCACCCTGTACTTACTGAACAAAACAGTGGTCTTTAACACTGACACCGTATAACGTCATATATCGCCGCACACAGTTAAGAGCTATATGGTATAAATGATCCCTGAAGTAGCACAAGTCCTTAATTCTTAACATTTATATTCTTGTAATGTAAGTTCACGTTGAAATTTCTAACGCCTCGTCCACTTGCCCATTTATCTGTGGTAGTACTGACTTGTTCACCTACTTTCATTCTGGCTCCAATTGTATCTTCTATGTCACCTGTTAGCCTTTGATGGTATTTTGAAGTTTGGCCAATGTTTTTTGTTATCTAAACAATTAATAATAACAATTTAATTTATAGCGCTCTTTCCTTAAGCAGAGCCAAGCTCGAAGCGCTTCACAGAAATGTCTCTTACAATCGCACAGAGAACATCCAACGGTTAAAAAATGTTAATAGTATACAGTTAAAAGTAAATTACACATCTTATATTACTTATGCAATTTATACATTTTAAGATAAAGATTAATGTTATACATTATATGCAAATCCAAAATATCACAGACTATTCTTAAAATCTGTCAGTTGTCTCAAAGTACAATGGGGGAGGCCAAAAAGAGTGGTCGTGGTAGAAGAACAATATCCACACTTGTCGGCCCTCCCTGTCGTCCCAAGTCGTCCCCATCTAAGAGCGTCACTTACAAAATAATCAAATTAAAAAAATTAAAAAAAAAGGTATAAAGCCCAACCCGGGGGACTCCAAAAGAGGCCCCGTGGTGTCATGTCGAGAATAAAACCTGTTTAAAACCTGCACTTATGAATGAATTTATAGTTGAAAGTTTTTGAAAATAATCTTGTACTTGGAGTATACAAGCTCTGATGGTCGTGGTTGTATTCTCTACGAGTAATCATTGTTTCTGGCGTTTGACATGAATCCAATCCTACTTGAAATCATCGTTAACTGGCGAATTGAGAAAAGACATGCAAATTTGACAACAAGTTATTGACATAGAAATAGCTATTTAATTTGTTGGTGGAAATTATTAACTGAAAAGTGCATTCCTAATAGCACGTTAGCCTTAAAGGACGTTTATTGTTAATAGGCAGATAATGAACAATACACAGGAACCCCGGTACGTCACGTTTTGTTACCGCTTTCTTTGTCATGATAGCAATTGTCTGGCTCGAGTGCAGAAGGGGCAGATCATACAGTAGAAATATTACCCATTGAACAATTTAGAATACTACTTTTACCTCTTTGAACAATTACATTAGAGCATGAATCCGGGTATGTCCATTAAGGCGTTATCGTAAAACCAATCTTCCAATGTTTCGCCTTGTGTAAAGAGCACATTAATACGGGTAAGTAAGCAATGGAACCACCCAAAATGAACATTAGCCAATCGTTTTCAAAAAGCTTATACAACTTATAAAAGGACATACGCAAAGTGTGTGGTTTTTTGTAGTCTTTTGAGTTATTTATACTGGAGAGCTTACTTTTCTGGCGTTACTAAGAAGCTATTTACAGAATATGAAATTAAAAAAATGTCTATAGTTATCCAAAGAAAAGAACAATCACAGCACTCGATCATTTCTAATAATTTGTGATCAACATTATTCCGTTGAGAAGAGCTTATGTTTCATTTCAAAGTTGAGGGCGCGTGCGGATATTGTGTTTGCAAATCAAACACCTGTAAGAACTTAAGAAAAAATCCGTTCTAATTTCTAAAAATTGTCATAATTTAAAGAGTTTCTCGTTTAACGCTCTTTACATTATATCAATAGAGTGTGTCTTTGTATATTGTAGTATATCTTTTATAAAAAAAGATATCTTCTTATAAGTTACACTTGTATTTCTGAAATATATTTAAAAATATTTTATTTTATTGTGGTACAGTGGTACAGAATGTTGTCAACATTCAGAAACAATATTTACTTGTAGATTATATTATTGAAAATCTTCAAGGATCGCATGTTTTTACAAGTTTAGACTGTTAGGCAAATGATGAAAGACTTCTGGAACTGTAAGACGTGTGAATTAAAGCAACAGTACATTTTGCGGGCTCTTGTTAGCCGTAGTCTGTTTTCTTGTTTTCTTCTATAGAACGAACTAAAACGGAACGTGGACATTTAAAATACGAAAACATTGCGTAGTTTATTCCGGTTAAACTTTAATCTAAAGGAACAAAAGGTGTGCGTAGATGTTACCTATGAATGCAAACAAAGAATATTTTCTCTTGGTTATTTACCAACGTGAATAACATCCTTGCAAAATCTGGGCCATTTTAGTTGAAGAAGTCATCGTGAGACATTTTACTGACTGATGAGAGTCTCACTTGCCCAGTATGTGCTTGCAAATACATTCTGTAAGAGTCTCAACCCAGCTAGCATTTTTTATTGGACCAATATCTGTCCAATATCATTTTGTATATCGGGCCAATATCGGTTTACAATATCGGATGACCATCAGATGTGCAACTCGGATACATATCGGGCCATCATCGGTTTTCTATATCGGGCCGAGATAGGACCGAGATAGGGTTAATTGATATATAATCTTAAAATTCGCTAAATAATCGATGAGCCCATTTATTAGCATATAAATGACCAGTGTCGTTAAATTCTAATATAATGACTTTTTAGTGTGTATAGTCGAACTTCCTAAAAAGAAAAAATGCAAAAACATCCCCTAAAGATCTTAATTTTCCATATTTTATTTCAGTCTGTAATGACTGCCTACGATGACCATTTTTCCATGGTAAGCGTTGTACTTAAAGGAACATTTGGTGTCCTTGGTTCTTGAAATAAGTACGAAGAGTGTTTCATCTAATAAGAAAAATACAAATATTAATGCCCGAAATAACACCGTCCTTCAGACACATAAACATCATTTTAAATACAACCAATTATCCGTTTAGCAAACAATGCTATGTCAAGAAAATTAAACGTCGTCAACATTTAAGGTTTTTAATAGACAATATACATAATATTTTCTATAAAACAAGAGACCTCCTGTTCTGCGTCTCATTTTAAATCACATCTTATTGATCATATAACCTTGAGGTGTTCAATAATACCCACGACGAATATGTAAATTGTGTCATGGCAAAAGTAAACCAAATTTATTTGGAGAAGCCAACGTAAAAAATATTTGTGAGTCAAGGTCAACCTATGTGATGAAATGTGATTGATCAGACGTTAAACTTCATATTTGCAATTCAATACTAAATAAGGTTCTTAAAAAGAAATAAGTTGAAAGCTAATATTATCACTCAGGCTCAGTATATATTATTAACGCAAACCTTGACATTTCTTTATTGTATAATGTAATATTTTGAGATTTTTGGCTCTTGGCCTAAAATACAAATAAACTTGAACTTGAACTTTATTTATATGCGTGATTAAGGAAATGCGTTTTATAGACTCCGATATGGTAAAGTAGAGTGAAAGGGTGAAGTAGAGTGATAGGTTAAAGTAGAGTGATAGGGTAAAGTAGAGTGATAGGGTAAAGTAGAGTGTTAGGCTAAAGTAGGGTGATAGGGTAAAGTAGAGTGATAGGGTAAAGTAGAGTGATAGGGTAAAGTAGAGTGATAGGCTAAAGTAGAATGATAGGCTTAAGTAGATTGATAGACTAAAGTAGAGTGATAATCAACAAGTCGTCTACGTCGATGAACTCTTTTTAAAATTATTTTTTATAAGATACAAAACAAGTTGAATGTTGATTTTACTATTCACCAAGCGTTTGTTTAATATTTTATCATCTACTGCATGATTCCTTAATTGGTTCAATAGTCAAGGCTTCCACCTTAAGAGTGGAAGGTTCGGTATTCAAATGACTTCTTATAAATTGGAACTTAGAAATGGTCTCGCAGTCTCGCCTGGGGCCTGGTATGGAGAGATTCTTGCATGACTCTGATCGTCCCAGTGTTAGTATGCTGTGATTGGATAGGTTGTCCGAGTTGGTCTAAATTACATTCTACTTCTGAAACTTTATATTATCTAAGTAGCACATTTGAAGATAGCTAGAGTCTTTTATGTGTGATTGAGACGTTGTAACACAAATCCGTGCGTACAAAATGGGCAACTTAACAAACGTTTGTCGTCTAATTAACTTTGTTTCTAAGATAATAAAGGATATGTCAGATACTAAATTATATGTAGTGTATGCAAATATCATGTTTGAGTACCTCCACTATAATTGAACAATATCGTACACACATCAGCTGTGAATGACAAAGATAGCAGCTGCAGAAAGAATAATTGATAAATTTCTTCTCTTAGTCTTTCTAATCTTACAACCACTGTCATTATAGTTGTACATTAATGAGATATGTGAGTGTGAGAATAGTCGGGAGGGGGGGGGGGAATGAGAGGTTTCTATGCACCCCCCACAGGACTCAACGGGACTTGACCAGCGGTATATTCGTTAGAATTACACCATTATGTGAGTGAGTACTCATTTGCATGACCCCTGCACGAGTCAA
>JAUUEB010505297.1:0-10201 GCA_032362205.1 Clione limacina | reverse complement strand
GGTAACAAAAGGTATATATACATAAAAGCATTATCAAAATCTGAACATTTCATTTGTAAATATCACGCGAGGTAATTAGTGACAGCACGAAGAGTAGATGTTATGTCACACGCAAAGTTAATTCATAGTCCCTATGCAGTAAGCGGACATACGCAAGCCAGTCGCAGACAAATAAACTCGTTTTACTCAACGCGCCCTTCTCAGATGTTTTGATTTGAGAAGTGTTTCTTTTAATTTCGACCTGTCGAGTCGACGTAAACTTGTGCTGTATGTTAACTGAGATTTATTTTTCGACTTTGTCAAATCGAACTTGACTGCTAATTAGCTCGTTATATCTGGTCTCCATGAGATTTTATCTTGTTGTATCCGATTTTAAAATACTAATATAATATAAGAAAAAAAATGGGACTTTTTGTTTTGCTCGCTATATCCGAGGTCTTGCTAAAACCGAGCTCGTTGTAACCGGGCTCTACTGTACTAAGTACAGCCTCAGAAAGTGTAATTATCAAATTTAAGTTTTGACATGCGTTGACAAAAGTAGACCATTTACTTATTTCACTTAAATCTTCTTTTGCTCACAATTTTTGGAGTATCTAAATTATAGCCAAAGTTGACAAAAAAACAACCTTGGATTTGGTTATTTCCCTTTGGTATCCCCCCCTCCCCCCCAGTTTGTAGATAAATGACTCATATCAAGTCATGTTTGGTCGTGGTTTAAATCCAGAGACATTATGGATTTTATGCTCTTTTTATTTGCCTAGGATAAATTAACAACTTCTGATCAAAATAGCACAGTTGTCGGAGGGGTGAAGTTTAAGAACTGCTTTTAGTTGTTAGTATTTCTAAATTCAACTCTCTAGGTTTGACCTCCAGGTTGTTGGCACCATCTGCATCCAGCAAAGTTTTATCTCTTATTTGCTTGCGCTAAGTTTTTTCTTTGAAGGTCAAGAAAGGGGAATAAATCAAATATATTTTAGAGATAAAAGATATAAATATTCACTTGTATCAGCTCTTTGTATCTTTTTCTTTTTGTTTGTCAACTCTTTTTATAACTAAGTTAGATCTGTTCATTATATCTGTTATTGTGTATTATTCTTAAGTTTAATTGTGATTGTCAATAATTCTGTTAATTTCAGTTTAACTGACACAAAAAGACGACTACTTGCGAAGCAGAATCTTGTATTCTCCAGCCCTTTACATGCTTATGATAAAATCAAATCAGGGGATAAAAGTAGACAAAGGCATCTCACCAAGGTATGAATCTCAAGTTCTTATATGAAAGTCAATGATTTACTGAAAATATATAGAAAATTAACAACGATTAATGTTTGTTTTATAGATATATTTTGTTCATTACAATTGTATTAAATCACAATGGATGTTTAACTAACTGTGTATGAAACAGAAAAAAACAGCTGTGTGTCTGTCTATGCAAAGTGTCTTTTACAATAAAGCACCTTTAGAACTTTTTTCCTTAAGCATCCACAACATTCAAACTTAAATAGATGACTTTACCAGTAGTGACACTCGCCGTCAAAAAGGTCCAATGTCATAAATCTTATTTTTTTATTTTTCACATTTAGACACTCTCATGTACATCTGGAACAAAAATGAATTCATTTATTATGACAAACGTAGTAGTTATAGCCTTCTATATAGTAGGCATGATAGGAGAAAAACAAGGTTTTGAAAAGACAGCCTTTGAACTTTAGGTTTTAAGATGAATTGCTGCCTCTCAAAATGCAATTTGAACACATAACAGTCTTCAATTTGTGTCAGAACTTTTATTATTTTAAATAAAAGGGTTGAGGAAAAGGAATTCAAGAAAAAAAGTTTTGACAGGAAAACCCTTATCACATTTTTCAAGACAATATCTCAAAAATTACAAGTGCAACAAGTGGAACCTGATTCTTCTACCTGATTTCTATTAAATCAGCCATGACACTAGCTTTCAAATGTACTTTAAATGTCTAAAATAAATTCAATGCACCCCAAAAACCAAAGACAGATGGCTAGTTGTGTGAACATTCTGATCTCCATTTTGATTACCTTTTCTTAACCATTTGCCATTTTCTTAAAATGAACATCCTTGGATGTCAAAACTGTAGTTTCCATAGCATTTCTTCTTCTTGAACTTCAACATACTTCTTAGTCGTCTCCTGAAATGCCCCACAAAAATCAGTAGTTTAGTCACTGACCACTGTGCTCCCTGACCCCTATATAGTTGGATTACAATTTAGATGGAAGAAGATCTATGATGACAATTGTAAAGTTCACAAATTTCTGTTCTTAGTCAAGATAACTTCATTATCTGAACAACAGATTTATTTACTTGAATTACATCTTATATTCATTTACCTGGTATGAAAGTGTGATCATTCAATAGTGAGAAAAATAAACATTCAGTTTTCAGATATTCATTAAAGTGGGAGTATACAACATCAACAAAATTTGTGCCTTTTATTGGAAGAAGTTACATGTATATTTTTTCCAAGGATGGTAGATGGAAAAAGGAATTTTCTATGTGACATCTAGTCAAACTTGTTTAAACCGCACATGCTTAAGCCGAATTTACACTAAAACGAAACAAAAACCTGACTTCTGTTTTTTCCCTCCCCTAATCTTTGTTAAAGAAACACGCTTAAACCATCAGAAAAAACAGATGGCATGTATAAACAAAAAGTATTTGAAAAAATTATCGATTTAATATTATAATTTTGGGTATTAGAAGATAAATTATCGCAAAAAAAACACTGACATTTTCCTTAGAGTCTAACCCAAATGAGTTTAACTTGTATTTTGAGACAGTCATGAGCGTTAATGTTGCCTATTTTAAGAAATAAAGTAGGGCATGGATCCGGACATCACACGTGTTGACCCCTAGCATATGAAATTTTACTCTAAAACTTTGGTTTTGTTTAAACAGAATTTTTTTAAACGGAACAAAATTATGCTTCCCAAAAAATTTGGTTTAACCAAGTTTGACTGTACTTTTTGTTGTTGAAAGCTGAAAATGTGGTTGTAATCTTATGTGTGGCATTGTAATTTGTCTTAGGGGGACGCTGTTGTTGCTGCACAGACAGCAGCCAAGGACATTCAAGGTCATGTTAGAACCATAGGAAGACAAATGAATTCCATGTCAAATCATGGCACATCTACCTCTGACACAACAAAGGAACAAACAGAAGGCATTGCACAGGTCAGAACCATATCCTTTTTAAAATTTTTGATTTTTCAATTTTGTGTCTACTTGAGATGTGGTAATTGATTATATTCCTGACAAATATGCACATTATGTATTTACTTCTCTTTTGATTTAAAAGTCCTCTTTAATGAAACTTCTTGTAGATCATTTGCAGGATATTAAATCAACATCCCTCAAAATATTTGTTTTTAATTCTCTGTCTTTTATCAGGCTATTACAGATGATGGCACCCCTATTTGTTTACAATGTCAGAAACCTTACAAGAATCCCTTGCTCTCAGCACATACAATCACAGAGCCAAGGAATGCCTGGCAACTTCGTCTATGCTCATATGCCTGTATGGACAAGTATTGGGTAATGATTTATTTTTTTTCTCCTTTAATTCAGTACATCTAGAATATGTAGGGCCATCATATATCATGTTTTGCTATTGAAATGTAATATAATGGGGATTAATGTCTGTTAATTAGATAAGATGCAGATCATTAATAAAGAAATTATAATAATTTTTTTTTTAGTGTATAGAAACTTTGGAACCACACACACATACAAGTTGGGGTCATCAGATACAATGTTAGCCGCTGATAATCAGCCTCCATCTTTCTCTGTCTTGGCTGACAAGAACAACATCATGTATCTTTATTTTGCTGGTGAACGATATGTTGCCAATGAGTGAAACTGGTGGTCTTCCTGTGCTTCTTTTGCTTTCAGCTTTCTTTAAAAAATATTTATATTATGTTCCTGAAGCAAAGGGCCATTATACTTCAGTTTTCTCTCATTTAAGAGATTCAACAGTTTGCGAGTGGTTACTTTATGAAGATCAAAAGCAGCAATAAGATGGAACGGAGAACTCAGACTTTTTTAAAATTAAAAAGGCGTCTGGTAAGGCTGTATACTTTTGCCTCATCTTTACAACATGTTAAGGAACAGGTCATGAGAGAATTAAGTATAGAACACATGGGTACAAGAATGTTATTAAACACTTAATCAAATAACTCCTGAGCCTTTGTATATATAAAAACATCTGATTTTCAGCAGTTGATCAGAAATTTATTTAAAATTTGTGTGGTATCACAACCAAATTAGTATGACCACTATTTATCCCACGGTAAGTAAAAGTGGCAATTTTGAGGATATCATTTCATCTTTATGGAGTTACTGCTCTTTGTAAATAGAGTTTTTCAATGATCTTCACAATATGAACTAATATGCATTTTGGAAACTCAACTGCAAAATTTTATAAAAACATATAAAATGCTAAGTTATCTTGTTCTAAAATATACTATACTTGAACTTTTTTTAGCAGTACTGATGGCTCTGAGTGAAATCCTGGAAATGTCAACTTTACTTTACCTATGGTCAGGCAAACTTAGTTGTGATACCACTCAAATTCTTAATATATTTCTGATCAATTGCTGGAGACCAGATGTTCCTATCTATAATGGTTTGGTAGTAATAACGAGCTGTTATCGTAGTTAAACTTGTTTTATTTAATCAAGAATATGTGATATTTTTTCCATTTTGTTCCTCTTAGACCTTGACTCATGCAGGCTACTGTCGTGACCAGCTCTACGATATCCAGCATGGTATCTGCCAGCTTTGCAATTTAGACACACATGGATTTCTAACTCGTCTAAAGTAAGAATTTGATCAATGTTTTTGCAGACATACTAAGTCAGATGGCTTAAAAAAAAATAAGATAAGACAAGTTGAAATAGCGTGTTCACTTTAGCTCTGCAGAGGTTTCATCCAACATTTAACCTCAATAAATGCAAATTATGAAAATATTTTTTTGGTTTTCATTTTTGAAAAAAAAATGCTATCCTCTATTTATATTTAAGTAGTGTCTGTCTTTCTGTAAGTCTTTTTGTTGCAACTACCTCTGTAGCATGGTAACTATCATACATTTTGAAATAGAATCAATTAATGATATACTTCATGTCATTCATTTAGATTTTTATAAGGAACGTTGCTTTTTATTCATGTTATTAGACTGCTCTTAAAAGAATAAAATAACTGGAATAAGAATAATTTCAAGAAGTGCTAAAAATTATAGCCATTTATTCTGTCAAAAGAAAATGATGTAGGGTAATCAAGCATAACAAACCTATTTCTACATAAAATCTCTTGATGTGGTTTGTGGTTTTTATAAATCATGGAATGATACCAACCTTATCACCTGGCCTAACAAGAAGGCAAGAAACATGAGTAAAGCTAAAAGTGGTGTATCATCTTCCCTAAGCCAATTGAAAGATTGAGAAGAAGTATATAGGTAATTTACATTAGCTTGTGCTTGATAATTCTGATAATTCTGTTTTCATCTTACTGTATCATGAATATTTGTTTACAGGGTTACTAAAGATCTAACTGTACGAGCTGAACTTGTCAACAAAAGTAAATTCAATTCTTTGAGTAAAGGCCAAAAGAAACAGATGATCACTCAACCAACGGCTGGTTTGGTAATTATTTTATTTTAAGGAATGTTCAGCTGCTAGAGTTAATAAGTGACAAGAAAATGCACTCAAAGAAGTGCTTTTGATTTAGATAGAAGTGAATAACTTATTTTTTCAAGGGTGTTTGGAACGACTATACTCTGTGATTAAGTGAGTGAGTGTAAGTATTTTAAGTGCTTCCACAGCACATGCAGGTCATATAAAAGGAGGGCATACTCTATAATAAGCCATAAAATGTAATTTTTCTTAAAAAATACCTAGAAATTGAAATTGTTGATTTATTTGGTTGTTTTCATAACAAAAGGCATCACAAAATCTAGTTTTTATAAAGTTTACATCAGAGAAAAAGGTTTTTATTTCAATATGCAATTCAAATTATTGTGTGAAGGATGAATTATTGAAAATATGAGAAAAAGATTTTGCTATATATGACCATGGCTACATTTGTATTTTGGGGGTAAAATTTTATAAAAAATGTAAAACTTTGGATTTTTAAACATTTTGTTTAAAAAGAATGTGCATTATAGAATTAGGAGTTACAAAATGTTAATTTATAAACAATTTCTGTTCAGTGATATCTTGATGTATTTTTTCAAACACTTTGGATATATTTTTGAAACCATTCTAACTTTAAGCTTAGTTTTGGAAAAATATTTTTTTTTAAATTTCATTAACTACAAGAATAAATCCGTTCCACGATTGGTCGGTGCAGCCTATTCAACAAATGAAATATTTTCCACCATCTGCATGCATCTTATTGACCGACCTACATAATACATCACCTATCACTTAAAGCAGTGACGGAAACCCATGTATTACCTACATGCTATAGATACGGTGGAAGTTAGTTTAGGGGAATCCTAATTTAGTCATTTGATTGACCTGCATTATTGAATGTCTGCAAATTTTCTATACATTTCCTCTTTAAAAGCGTCAACATTTAAAAATGAGATAGAACCCTAGAAATTTAATTGCATTATTTCTCTCTTTTTTGTTTAGTTTTGGCAAGCGGACCATATCAAGCCTGTGTGGCAGGGTGGTGGCATGTGTGATATTGACAACCTGCGCACTCTGTGTACACCATGCCACTTGAAGATCACCAAGAAACAAGCCACTCATCGCGCAAGTCTCAAGAAATTATCCAAGGCTTCCTGCTCAGGAGATATTTCTGCCTTCTTTCAGAGGTCTTGATGAACATTATTTACGTTTTTTATCTCTTCTGTGCATAAAATTAGATATATAATCATGTCAATCCAAAGAAAGATATTCTCCATTCATCATTATTTTTTGTGACAGACTATTATTTGTTATTGTATTACATGTGGCAAAATGAATGGTTCAAATGTCTTCTGTTCTTTCCTCAACACGTTTTCCCAAAGACACAGACCATCACAATACTGTTGAACTTCCTCTAGGAGGCCATTGATTACCAGCAGCCAAACTGGCCGCCTACTGCAATTGACCTCTAACAGCAAGTTGACATTTAAAGTATCTTATAGAGAATAAAATTGAATGGTCACGCTCAAGGTTGGCCACCTATGGCAGGTGGCCTCTTACCACAGGTGGCCGCTGAGCAAGTTACAATGAATCTGTCCGTAATTAAAAAAAATTGTGAAATTTGAGGAGTCTAAAAAAGAAGAATTTAAAAGGCAAGAAAGTTGATCAAAGCCTCTGCTTTGCATCAGGGTTCCTTTTCTATGATCAGGTCACTGTTTGAGAGTATTATCTGATACATAGGTTAATGATGACTTTATATTGCATCATGTCTAAATCTAAATATATTAAAAAAGGTTGACTGTTCAAGAATAAGAACCTTTTTGTTGCAAAGAATAGTATCTTTTTGTTTGTCAGGCAGAGAGTCTAGTTTTAAAATTAAAGGGTCAGTATGCTGTTAGGCTCCCAAATAGACCTGGAGCTGCTGACCCTTAGAACAAGAGTTTGGCTATAGTTTTCCTTAAGTTGCCACAAATTTTGAATGACTTCACTTTTATGTTTTATTGTCCACTCTTATGTCTCTCGCTCTGAACTTTACTTATGAGGCTGAAGATAAACATCTGCTCTTTCCTGTTCAGCTTGTGATAAAGGTCAGTACTCTTGTAGTTGGGATGATTTTCATGACATTTTCACTATAACTTGGTTATCTTTGTGTGTCTTTTCCTCCTCAAAATTAATTGAGTGGGTTTTTTCTTGACCCTTGGCAAACAAGTAAAAATAAATATTTTCAGAGTACACAAATCTCAATGATGTTTCTCAGAATTCAATTTCCAAGACAATGATATGCAGTTTTAAAAACAATGTTTGTGGTTTTTATCTATAAAACTTAAAGGTTTAAAACTATGATTAATTAGTGAAACAAACCTGGACTTGAGTCTGATGCATAATGACCTTTTAACTGTTAAGTTAAAAACTAGAAATATTGCATCTTTTATTTTCTGATAACCATGTATGATGATAATCTATCAATTTATCTTAGATGATTCTTCTAACCAAATTTATTTTTACTCTATTTTGAATACAAAATTAGTATTTTAATTTATACTCAGTTACATAGGTTCAAATTTTTGCTACACTGCTTTTACCATTTTGTTTGGTATTTATTAAAGTATTTTCAATATTTTTAAGTACACTTCAAATGCCTCATGCCAAAAAAAAGGCTTGAAAAAATATCCTTGTTATTGGTAATTGAGAACAAGTCGTTTTTGTCAAACAAGCCAGAGTGCAAAACCACCAGGCAAAGTTAGGTACACAAATGATATAATCTTACGAGTGTATAATCTTCCTTTGGTTTGTGTCGTGTTCCATAGTTTTTTAGTTTATTTCAGAATTGTCTTTTTTTTTTTTAATTAAAATGTTATAAACTTCTCTGTCAGAGGGTTTGGCTAAAGAGGAGCTTATGACTTCCCCCAAGAAACCCTGAAATCACGCCATTTAATTTTTCTTATAGGGATGGGTGACTGAAGACCCATATGTACAGCAGGAGACTCACTTCACTTAATGAGCTTGAAGATATTATCACCCAGGTGATTTTAAATATCCAACAAAATTTTCTTCTTAAGGCAGTAAAAACTGTTCTTAAACAACTTAGGAAACTGTTGTACAACGCAGGCTCCTATGAAAAGTTCTGATTTAGTCTTGTGAAGTTATCTGGTGGCTTACCTTCAGATTTGAACTGTTTCATGTGAAATTATCTGGATTTGTTATTCATTAAAGTGAAATAATTTCCTGTAAAATCATTTTTTATTCATTCTGGCTCGTGTTACAAAAACAACTTGTTCTGGATGATCTACATATTTTATACACCAAAGTAGGTCCTATAAATTCTAGTTTCAGAAAAAATATCTCATACTCTTTATATCGAGTATATTTACAAAAGTCAATAGTGATCATCAGACAGTCAAGTTTAAGTTTTTATTTTTGGTACACATAGTAGACAGAGAAGTATTGTTTCTATACTTCACTGAATTCATGAATATTTTCAAGTCATTTTACTCTCAGCTTAAAACAAAGCAACCATTAGGTCATTTTTTGATGATTAAAACTGGCTTACTTCCAAAAAAAGTAAATATACAAAGTATGTTTTCTTTTTCTATTGATACAAAAAAAATATGGACATCTATCAACTTTTTTAAATGGTTTAGGAATGAAACTACAGTTTTCCTTAAGTCTTATTGAAAATAAGTAGTACATTTTTTGATATCATCAGTAAAATGATGTAAAAACCAACATGAAGTTTAAGTTGCTTGCTGACCATTTTTTCTAATTCTTTGAAAATTTCACTCATTTTATATACCATGTCATAAAAGTATTGTTGCTTGCTTTATTTTTTTCAATGATATTATAATTACAAAATGCAAATTGGAATTGACCCTTTTTCAAGCTTATATGATTTTTTCAGTTGAAAGTACAAAAGACAAATTTTGTTCACTTTCTTGTTTTTGTTGAAGAATCAATATCTTAAGTTTTTTATGTAAGTGTATGCAAATATGAGGAGCCCATAGCTCAGTCGATAGAAAAATTTGGCTACTATGTGGGTGACAGGAGTTGAATTTCCAGCTCTGCAACATTTTTAAGACCTCCTGTACAACCAGCGGTGAATTGGTAGCTAGTTTGGTCAGACTAAGCAAAGTAAATGTCAGCAAGGAAAGAAATGGCAAACTTCTTCAAATGAAGTATGGCCAAAAAATAGGGACTCTACTCTTGATTACCCAACACGATTGGTTACGATTATGGGTAACTTTATTTTTGTATGCAAAAATGTATTGTTTCTACTGAACATATTCTACATTATATACATATCTTTTGATAGCAATTTTCATTTCCTTCAAAACTTTAGCCTCTCACCATCATCATCATTTATAGTGTATTTTCCATGTATCATGGGTTACACTTCTCCCCTAGAAATGGCACTTCGCCACGTGTCACGGTTCAGGGCAAGCTCTGGTGCTAGGCCCTTAGCTTTGAGGTCATCTGTGATATTTTCTCTCCAGGACTTTGGAGGCCGACCAGCGACAGGGTCACCTGGGATCACCAAGTCTTGTACCTG
>JAUUEB010505275.1:0-10202 GCA_032362205.1 Clione limacina | reverse complement strand
TCAAATATAATATATAGTATACATGGTATATTGTTCATTCTTGACATACTAGTGGTGCAGAACATGAACTGAAAAAACAAAATAACAGAACAGAACAGTACAGAACAGAGCAGAACAGAACAGAACAGAACATAGCATAACAAATCAGAACAGAACAACAGAACAGTTCAGTACAGAACAGAACAAGACAGAATAGAACAGAACAGAGCAGAACACAACATAACAGAATAGCACAGAACAGAACGTGACAGAACAGAGCAGAAGAGAACAGAACAGAACAAAACAGAACAGGTTAACAAAACAGAACAGAACTGATTAACCGAACAGAAAAAAAACAGAACATTACAGCACAGAACTGAACAGGACAGGACAGAACAGAACAGTACAGTACAGAACAGTACAGGACAGAATAGGACAGTACGGAACGGAATATAATAGAACATAACAGGACAGTACAGAACAGGACAGAAGAGTACCGAACAGAACAGAACAGAACAGTACAGAACAGAACAGTACAGAACAGTACAGAACATAACAGGACAGTACAGTACAGAACAGAATAGGACAGTACGGAACGGAATATAATAGAACATAACAGGATAGTACAGAACAGGACCGAACAGAACAGAATAGGACAGTACGGAACGGAATATAATAGAACATAACAGGACAGTACCGAACAGAACAGAAACAGAACCGAACAGAACATGGATGGATGGTAGCTGAAATTTGGTATACATCCTTAAAGTAAGGAGGCTTATTTAATTTCAGGACTAGCATCAAAATAGAGACAGCTGACTATATATGCTCACTCTCCTCCTCTAAATATTCATTTATAGCTAACATTTGGCACACAATGTCATCTTAAGATAATTTATTTTAATGAGCACACTCATTTCTTTATAACTCTGAATACAGATGTGTTAATTCAAAGCAAAAAGCAGTTAGGATGGTCATATAATCAACCTGCATGGTTGAGTTATTGGATTGTAACCTTTACTAGGATAAAGATGCCCCATTATATCTAAGCTTTTTACTTTTAATATATATATCTACTATATCTTCTTAAAGATATACTTCCAATGTAAATATGAAGCTGAAAATTGGCATTCAACCTCTGCTGTGAACCTCACACGACTGCTCAGCTTCCATTTGTTAACTCAGATGAGGTCCTTAAAGCAGAAATAAAGTGATGCAGTGACCACATTTCTTTCTTTTCTCTTATGTTTCTTATATTATGGAAAACTTTGGTACTTAAATTTAAGAAAATGGTCATTAAAAAGGTCCTTAAAAGTCCTTAAATCAATTGTCCATGTACTGCTGGGAACCATGATTTCTGGTGTAATTACCAGAAAAAAATTCTTGATAAATATATTATATTATATTAAATTAGCTGTTTACGCCAAATTATCACTTGATATTGACAAGCCAAGAGTATTTTGGTCTTCCATGGGGTCTTCGTCCCTCAAACTTTCTTTTTTTTGTCTTTTAACATATCCTTATTATTGTAGATTTCTGGACTGTATAGTCTTACGGCCATACAGCGGACATATATCCTAGTAATCAAGGGGTAATTTTGTTTGTGAGACATTGTGGATAGAAAGCATAGTTTTCAACTATAAACTTTAGAGGCATTACTTATTGAACTGACTTAGAATATAATATGCAAATCTGAAAAGAAGTTTTTTCACTTTCGAACTTTTGTGTGTATGCTGTATCTTTTAGCATTAAAGTGTTTCACTCTTTACGGATCACATGACAAATGTCACAAACTATTGCAATAAACTCTAATTTAGCCAAAACTTGAACCATGTATCCCTTATTGTTGATAAGCAGGATTAAAGTCACAAAATTTCTTTGTTCTTCCCTGCAGATTGAAGGTGAAGCTGCAGGTGCTGCAGATGAGAGAGAGTCTCGTCTGTTCCCTGATGCTGATCAGAAGAATTGTAAGATTACAACACATGCCATGACACCTGAGTTCTTGATCTATGGCACCAGTGTGAGTATACTCTTCTGTGTGTTTTAGCATAACTATCTTTAATGTCTTTCTCCTTTTTTTTTACAAGAACTATAAGATATGGGTATTTTGGTGGTTGTAGTTTTGGAGATGTCAGTAAAAGTAAGCTCATGCATTTTTAAACAACGCAGAGTGTGGTAAGTTGTTATATGGGTGATAAGTATGTGTATCCTTGGGCAAAGTATGTTAACCTGTGTTTTTTTTTCAAATTTTTTTAATTTATTTTCCAGATTTTATACATTACCTCCAAAAAAACAGCAAAAGTAATATCTTTTATCAACTACATAATGAAATATTTCATAAGTGCACAGCAAATAAATTTGAGACTGTTAATAGCTCATGTCATTTATTTTTTGTGATAAAAGGAAATACTGTGAAAGTGTCAACACATACATTCACACTAAGTTTATTAAGGGTAAAATTGCCTTTACAAAATACTTCCAGTTCATGAGTCTTTTGTGACGTGTATTTATCAGTGCAACCTAGATATAAGTCTAATTGTAGAGAAAAAGATGTCAAGACTTTTGGAAAATGATATAACCTATTTTCTATTATAGATTAATGCTTAACACGCAAAGTCCTTAGTTAAAGATCATTCTGTTTCCTTGTTGTAATGATTGCTCAGTGTATTTAAAAAACTAGTATTTCCTAAACAAAACCAATCAAGACACTTTATTAATTTGCCGTCTTGGAAGCATACAATACAAGTTGTTAATGTATATCTGTGTAGATTTTCTTCTTGAAAGACAACACATTGAGTCCTGTACCTAGGACATGTTTGTTTGTTCTTAGTCCAGCGCCTAATATATAGAAATTCTAACCACCAACATGATTTATATATTACTGCAAGCAATATCTTCTTATTGGTATTGTTCTTGTAAGACACAGAGAGTTCTTAAATTTGGGACTGAACATATCAGTAATTATTTAACCTATTTCTATGACAGCTTGGAGGCATCCACTACTTCTTCATTGAAGATTGGAACTTTGTAGTGGAATACCGTCATATGGCAGGCATACGTAGGATCTTCCCTGACGCTGTGGGCTCACACGCTGTCTTTGTGGATGACAAAAGTGATGGTTTTGTTTACAATGCTGTGAGTAGAGATCACTTTGTTGAACATTGTCAGTGTTTTATATGATTCAACTTACATCAGATCTAGGTATAAATCATCATGTTTCAATTTTTCACTCAAGATCAAAGAATCTGGTGTCATATGCATGACAAACTGGTAGACTGTAAGAAATCCAGCATTTTCTTAAAGTGAACAATTTTACACGCAGTGCAGACAGGTTAGATTTTAATTCACACTTATTAACCAGTTTTCATGCACAAGGCCTCCATGAGTAGTGGGGTCCTCTGCTCCTGGTCAGAAGGTGTTACTGATATTAATCGCCAGATAGTCTTGCTCAAGACTGTTTAAAACTTTTTAAGTAGTCATCCCTTATGTTGCCTACCATAACGCTACTCATTGTCAATATAACTTAGCATTTATTGATGGAAAAGAAAAACAGTTGTAGTTTTACAAAATCTATTAGCTTTGTGATTTTCGTGGATTTATCAGTTTTTCAATTTTCTCCTTTTTCCAAACGTTAGTTTTTTCATCATAATTGTAACAGAAAACTTTTGAATTATTATTATTATGAATGAATATAAGTCGTATCAACTGGTTTTGTTTGTTGCAGGCTGACGACACAGTCATCAATATACCAGACTTCTCTCCTACAATTCAGGGGATTTTATGGGAGAACTGGCCTCTGGATAAGGTAATTGTCTTACGGATCATCTGGATGTTATGCACTTTATTGTCTTCTTCTTCTCAATTCATTGGCTTCTACTTTTTAAGTTAAACAGTTATTAAATACCAATAAGACTCAATTCTTCTTGTCTTCTCCACTTTTAAAAAAAACCTTGAGTTGTGTATTATTCTTGTTTGAGATCAGCCTTGCGTGAATCTAAGTAAATGAAAACTGCACCCACCACTCAGTGTAACTAGCAGTTGAGGAAATACAAATATCATGAGATGGCATGGCCCCTTTCATGTTAACAATTATTCTCCTCTAATCACATGGTCACACTGATGTCACTGCCCTGATGGCAGACAACATAACCAGTCTTAGACATATTTTGCACATAGTGGGCGCAGCAGGAAATCCAGCAGGACTGAAACTTAATGCCAAAAAAACGAAGATGTGCACATTAGAAGTAAAGTAAGCCAACCTGATCCATGCACCAACATCAGCATAAATGACATAAACCTAAAAAAGAACAACATTTTAAATGCCAAGAAATACTTGAATATTGGGTATCTTTTTTGTCTTTCCTATACATTTGTTTGCTTTTAAATGCAGTGTGACCTCAGCATCTCCAATCTTTTAAAAAAAAAAGAATGCTGAAGTAATATATAAACCTGGCATAATGATAAATTATGTTATAAAACCCGTAATATTTCAATTTTTTCCTTTCAGGGTGTGTTCATCACATATGATGCAGAGAAGATGTACACATATGTGTACTGCAGAGATTCGGTACACGGTAGGCATGACGGGGGTAACTCCGGTAACTTCTACAGGTCATATCAAAGGCAAATGCCAGAAGATGACAACAATTCCTGTGAGTTGTCAAAGCAGATGTGAAAGCTTTGGTTTGGCCTGCACCAGTAACATGATCATCTCAGCTTTATCACATGATCGCTTTGGCTTTGTCACATGACCGCTTTGGCTTTGTCAACTGACAAAGTTTTCTGGCTTGATCACACTGACATATGTTCTGGGGACAATTAGAATGCTAACATGTTTCTTGTATCACAAATTGACATGCTTTTGTGTGGTTTTAACTCCTTAGTTAACCTCTGTTATGGATATTTTGATGATTTTACATCCCATACTCATTACTGAGCTTCGGGTAATCAGGAGTTAGAGTCCCGACTATTTAGATAACGGCATATGAGGTAGTTTGTCATTGCTTTCCTCACCGACTTTACTTCGCTTGACCTCAAGAGGCCAGCTACTCGTTTTGCAACAGGCCGCAGAGTCGACGGGGGATATTTTTCAAACACAGACTATGGTCTAGGCTAGAGCTCGAACCTGCAGTGTTCTTGGTGATAGAACGTCTCTCTAACCAACTGAGCTATCTACAACCCTATTTGATATAAAAACCCAAAAAATTATTTATTTTTTGTTCCATATCTAAACTTAATGTCATGCTTTTGATTTTATGTATATTTATAAAAAGATACTAAATAGATACTGATGTGTCTTTTCTTAATAACACCTATGCATAAATCTTTATTTTTGTCCTCTGTGTGGTACAATTTCATTGTGGTTGGTTTTATTTTTCAGCCGTGCCCATACCATTGTTGCCATGCAATTCACACAAAAAGAAAAGAATGCTGCAGGGGAGAGCATGACAAAAACATCTATCATCAACATTATAGATTTGGCTGGCAGGTGAGAGGCTCACTCATAGACATGTTTCCTTTTGCATTGTGAATTTAACAAATGTTTAAGTGACATTCCCGATATTTCTCCTAACAGCTTTCAGGATTAGTTTTATTGGTAGTGAGAATAACTAATACATATGTCTGTCACATCATTAATTTATATTTGTGTTTAAATTTCTGAGTTTTTGAAAATGTGTTTGTCTGTTGTGCTTTGGATGAAAGAAAATGTCTTAAATGTTAATGTCAATTGTGAATAATTTAGATTTAAATATTCTTTCTAAAATTAATCTTTCAAGTTCCATGCAAATGAAATAATCTGTGCAATGGCATCTATTGTATATGCTTTCTTAATGTGAAAGTGACGTTAAATATCAACATTTTTCTGTAAACTTCCAGTGAGAGAGCTGAGAGCACTGGGGCAACAGGAGACCGTCTAAAAGAAGGGTCTGCCATTAACCAATCTCTCAGTACCTTGGGAAACTGTATCAAAGCTCTTGCTGATCAAGCTGGTGGAAATAAGAAGGTTCTTGGTATGTTTGATAATTGACCTAAAATTTAATGATTATAAAAAGTATTTCAATTTACTGTTGGACTGGGTAAAAGAGCTTAAAGCAGTGTGGGTTGATGGAAATTTTGTGTGAAAAAGTTAAAAGCTTTTATTTGCGCATCAACATTAAAGCATATTTTGCTATAGCTTAAGAATTCTGAACAGGAAACTGTCATTGTTGTTGCTATCACAGTAAGATATTGATTCTGAACAGGATTGTTTATTTAGCACTTTACTTTTTATGACCATGTTAAAACAATGATAACTCCGCTCCCAGATTAGAAATATGTTTTCACTTTGTAAACGCCAAAGTAATCAGCATTACAAATACTTTCAGTTGGATAATCAGTCAATTACAACAAGGTGGATTTTCATCATGATTATTGTCAGTCTAATCTAATTATATCAGAAGGATATAATAGACTGACTTTTAACTTAAATTAATTCAATTTAGTTTGGAGTCTTTTTAAATAACCAAAATACGCAGATTTATGATGAAATGATAAATAATTCTAATTGTAATGTACTCACAAATACTAAATTCTAAGGTGACAAGATTAGAAACATTTCAACGACACGGTACTGCTTTATTCCATCTCCATGTTTTTGTGCGTGCAAAAGTGGGACAGGCATTTAGATGCAAAGTGTAGTAATGCCACATTTTTGTGAGTCTGATCAATGGAGATGGGATAAAACAGAACTGGGGCAGGATTTCTATTGGGCTATTCATTATGTGAGCAAAGCACAAAGGGCATTCAGATATATTTAATTTTGAAAAGACAGCAATATTTTACACTTCAGCTTGAGCTAAGAAACCAGACCGATGTCCTATTAATTATAATGTTTTGAAGAAACAATGTCTCTGTTTATCAATTCAAATTTCATCTTCTGTTTTTTGAAAACCTGGCTTCAATTACTTGATATTATTTCAGTCCCATTTCGTGATTCTGTCCTGACAAAGCTGCTCAACAATGCTCTTGGTGGTAACAGTAAAACAGTAATGGTAAGTACTCAGGCAACAATATCATTATTATCATTGTCCGTTTATAGTCACTGTTTAAAAGGTAAGACAGTGTTAGACTTGACTGTGTAATTGCAAAATCCAAGCATCATGACTCAGAGTAAATTTCTAGTTGTGTTATTTGGAGGTCACAAGAATTTCAGGTCATGGATTCTCCCCTGCATTCTTGTGACCTTTTTATCAAAGTTGACTTTGTGAGTTGTGAGCCAAAATAAAATAAACAATATAATGTTAAGAGCTTTTTTTGAAAATTTATGTATTTTAAACATTTTAGAGTGATTTAAATAGCAAACAATATGTGATATACCATGGTAGAAGAAGAAAATATAGTGTGCCATTTTGTTTGTGATTTTAAGATTCTCAATGAAAAATTTATTTTTGAGTCAGTGTTCATGAATTTTTTTCTGATTTTGTATCTTCATTCTTGAATGTTTCCAGGTTGCTGCATTGAGTCCTGCTGACATAAACTATGATGAGACATTGTCTACTTTGAAATTTGGTAAGTTTTACTGTCTGGTGCTTATAAAGCTTAGGAATATAGGAATCTAGAGTTTAGCTGTTCCATCTCACATTAATAATAGGTCTCAGTGTTATTTTTCTTCAGATGATATAGAAGTTGTGCAACATATTCTTTTTAAGCGATGTATAAAATGAAACTGGAGTGGGTTACCTTTGGAGTATGGGTATGCAGAGCTTTGGTTTTCATAATGTATGTGACCAACGAAAGAAATTTTGATAGTTAAAACTAGTCACAGTTGCTTTGAATTTCAAAGCTAGAAAAGCGCACAATCATGAATCTGAAAATTGAATGAAGGAAAAAGGAAAACTAAAAATTAGGAATACTTTGACCTTATTTGCGTAATTCAAGACATTTTAGAATGTCTAGATTAATATCAAATCAAACCCTCAAATAGAAAATGTAGCTGTTACAGCAACTGTAATGCATTTATGGAGTACTTACGTTTTTTAATTTCATTTGTGAGAAAGACAAGCATTTTTTTCAGATCATTAATATCTTATTACTCTCCATAAAACTGATCAGCTGACAGAGCCAAGGCTATCAAGACATCCGCCGTCATTAATGAGAGCCCAACTGACAAGCTGATTCGAGAACTGCGTGAAGAAAACCAAAAACTGATGGATATGTTGAAGGCTGGTGGGGCTGGTGCAATAACAGCTGGTGCTGTGGCACAGGGTGTAGATAGCAGTGTTGGTCAGTTTTTTATTCCACTTTTTATAATTTGTTAGAGCTTTTACAATGTTTTACTTAAGATTGAGAGATCTTAGGCTTAAAGAACATTTCATATTATAAAGGCATTTGATCTCATTTCATCCAGATGCTTATGAGAACTTTAACATAAAAAAAAAACAACAATTTTGAGTGCCTGTTAGGCAGTACATGTATGCTTCTCTATAAGATTACAGGGTAAGAGAGTTTTAGTTAAGCAATAATGTAATGATAGTTTGTAAAGTGAATTTTGCAATAGTTACCCGTATGTAAGGTGTTTGAAAAAAATGTTATCTTCATTGTCATGATATGTAAGATTATCAAACATTTTTGGCTGATTGTCTTATATGATGCATCTAATATTGTCACACCATGAGATCTTGTATTTGAAACTTTTTCACCCTTATAATTGCTTTAAATTTTAACATATTTCTAATGTTCATCTTTCTCCATTCGGAATTTTAGAAGTAGAGGAAATGAAAAAACAACTCGAAGAACAAATGTCTGCTAACCAAAGGGAACTTGAGGAAATGAAAAAATCCTGGGAAGAGAGATTGAAAGACAGTCAAGTAGATGCTTCAGTAAGTTAAAGATGTGTATTGTTCTCAATAAGTCTTTGTCTTTAATGTTTGTACCTAAGTATAAATTATACTGTTTAAATTTTATTTTGTTAAGCAAGATATTCTTGGTTCTCCTAGATTCATGACCTGATTACAAATCCAAAGCATTCCGTCATTATTTTTAATTTTCCCTGTTGAAGATTACTCTTATTTTTTTATGTTGCTTTTTCAATTATATAAACTAGTAGATGCCCCGTTCTCCAAACGTGTAAGACAGATTTGCCAATAAGGACAGAGGGCGAGAGTATTATTTTATATTTCTTTTACATAAACAAATTAACACAAAAACGCTGGAACAGAAAACGCAACAACGACGGCTAAACGCAACAATGACGGCTAAACGCAGGACGGGAAAACGCAACAACGACAGCTCAATTTTTAATCTTCAAGAACGCAAAAGTTGCTATAAATCAAAAAATAAATATCGCTACACGATCCGCAACACATGAAACTATAAGAAAAGTATCACTTGTCGATCTAAAACTTCCTAGAAAAAACGTGTATAGACCCTCTGTTTTTAACTTTTCTAGCTTCATTATAATTTTTCAATCTGATCACACTCATCCATTATTATTCATTTATTATTCTAAAGCGTTTGACTGTGTAAGCCTTGAAATATGTGACAACTTCTAGAAGACACAAGTTTTAATCCCAAATTTATTGCTCTTCTGAAATCTTTGTATGACCAACAAAAAGCAGTTATCAGACTGAAAACACAATAACAGAGTCTTTTGATGTGAGCATGGAAGTGAGATAGGGATGTATACTATCACAAAAAAACTATACAAAATCAGTCAACTCACAAAATGTAACTGTGTTTCAGCTAATAGCAGACTATAGAAACAAATATCATTTAAGAATGAATAGACTTTGGGCAAAACTTCTTTTATGAAAATTAATGTTTCACCCTTTTATGTGATGTTGATTATTTTCTTTTCAGGTTAAGCTAGAGGCTGAGAAAAAGAAAGGAGAAGAAAGAAAAGTAACTCCACATTTCTGGAATCTGAATGAAGATCCAGCTTTGACAGCCATGGTTATACACTTCTGTCGAGAAGGTAACATACTACAGTAAAACCTTTTATAATACAGACTTTAAAAAATATATATTTCTATATAATGTACAAAACTGCTATATTTTTTTCCATCTCTATTTTTTTAATTTTTTTAATTTTTTTACCTTGATAAGAAATATAAAATAATTTGTATATATGTAACATTCAGTTTTTAGTCAACAAATCATATTTTCTTCTATCATCATCATCATCATCATATCCATGTTTATTTGTACGGGCCGGGATTAATCCTCTACAGAGGGTAGGGCCCGCT
>JAUUEB010505264.1:0-10202 GCA_032362205.1 Clione limacina | reverse complement strand
CCCCCCCCCCCCCCCCCCCCCCCCCCCCCCCCCCCCCCCCCCCCCCCCCCCCCCCCCCCCCCCCCCCCCCCATTTCAACCAAAATTCTAAGGGATGTCCAGCGCAGCTAGACAAATTACTAGCAAAATGACTGAGGGTCCTCTCCAAAAAATGGAAAGTGCATTCTCTCTCAACATATTTTTGTTGATACAGATGATACAAACAAATTCAAAGGATGTAGATATTTGTCTATAAACAAAAATAACTGAGTCAAAAGGATTTCCGGAATGCCTGGGATTTTATTTTGTTGTTTTCTATTTAAAATTTGTATATTATATATGGAAAAAAACAGGACTATTTGTTAGCCAGTTAGCCAGTTGAGCGACAGCAAGTAAATAAACTATACAAAGCCTATACATCAGGTACCCATATATACTGCTGGGCGAACAGGCGGAAAACGATAGCAAATTTTTCACCATGAAAACTTTGTCCCGTTGCGGGGTGGTTGAACTCATTAAGGCGCTTTAAGATGTCCGGATCTTTAGTCCGTCTTAAACACTCGGCTATCGTGTTCCACGACATAATTGTCTTTAATACTATTTCAGAATGACAAAGTGTGTTTTTCCACACTTCCAAGACAGCCAAACATTTATTGTTATGATGAGAACTTACGCTGGAAAGACATGGAGTAGATTGATTAGAACATCCCATGATATGAGTGTATCATTGAGGACAAGATGAGTGAGGCCGGGCAATGTCCACTGACACAGATCTGGGAAACTGGATGACATGTGGTTCTTGGTCAGATTCAAGAATGTCAGGTTTGGTATACACTGGACAATGGCAAATACCTGTTAGGAGAGACATTCCAAAGTTTAAAGAAATTGATACACAGAGTATTGTAAAACACTGTTCTGGAATACTACGTAAAAAATCATATTCTTGTGTTAGTTATAAAACGTCATGGACGTGTAACTCTATCAGATCAATGTAGGTATATAACATTTTGTGGAGATAACCAGATCAAATAGATGTCTGTTGCATTATTGGTCTCACAAAAAATGTCTGAAAAAGAACCCAGCTGTTTCTATCCGCTTTCTAAAGTAAGAGAAACAAGGATTAGTGATTAGGGAGGGGTGGGTAAATGAAAAAGAAAATGGCAGTAACATTTTCAAAGTTATGAATTTTGGGCGAAAGACGATTTAAAATTTTCCTTAAAGCTGTGGGTTTCAAAGGAAACAAAGACCATATTTGTTCACGATCTCTATGTTGTCACGACCTCTATGTTGTCACGACCTCTATGTTGTCACGACCTCTATGCTGGTAGCTCACCTCCTCCCACTTGCTGATGTGATTCTCCATAAGGTCAAGCTCATGAACTTTCTGACACATTCGTCTAATGAGGGCTGGGTCACCTGCTACACTGATCTCACAACCACTCATTGATACCTGCTTGGGTAGGACTATAGATCCAGATGCTAGGAAAGTAGAGACATTTCATTTGCTAATATTCCAGATTAAAGTTGATTACATTTGCTCAAATAGGAAATCAATTTTATTTGATTGCAGTCAATAAAAAAACAGACATAATCTTTGCAAGGTATAAGTCTATCATGACAGAGAATTGGCGTGGCCATCAACGCAAAAGTCTATGGGATGTAGATTTTTCAGAGTTTGACATTTATACTTCTTAATGAAATATCAAAAGTGGCAGGTGACATTTGTGCATGACAAGACAAATAAGTGATTTTAATCAAAGTACACAGTACACTCACAGCTTATGTAGTAGTGTACCCTGGTAAATAAAATCTCTAATCATCCTCTGCCATGTAATATTGCATGGATCACTGTTTGTGGGCACATCTTTGCCATACAGTGATGTCAACGCAACAATTCACACAATTTCTGCTACCTTTCCTTTCTGATGACAGTTTGCTTAACTAGGTCATGACTTTTAATTAGTCTTTAGATGAGATCTCTGCATATTGACTGGCTGACTGGAAGGAGTCGAATGATTGTTTTATTTATGACACTCAACCTCATGCGGACTTGAAGTCATTCAAGAACTGACATCAAGAAAAGGTAGCAGGCAATAATGTAATGTGGAAAGACATGACTGTAAATGCTATTTAAGCAGACTTCAGCACTTTAAGCAGCACAAAATTCAAATTTCTATCAGAAAAAGCAAATTCTCAAAATTCCGATTCTGGTTTCAATTTCAGCCAGCACTACTTCAGAACCCTGGTATAACAATTAAATTTATTTGAACACGGAGAAGAGCTGTAGGAGATTATTATTTTCCTTTGGAGAATTCTTTATCAGAATTTTGAATTTCTTATATACATTATGGTCTGACAACTCTTGATGATATTCATACTTTTTCATTATGAAAAATTCTTATTTGAAGGAAAGTTTCACAATATTTTGAAATGCTGAAATTGTTATTGGCCCAAAGGAATCACTCATACAAGATTCTTTACTTGCCCTAACTGAAAATTGTTTTATCATATTTCTTTCATGTTATACTTTTAGGAAAAAAGCCTAGTGCTTTGAAAATTGACCCCTTATAATTGGAGTAAGTGAGAGTATCTGTTTAGCATGTTTCACAACATGTTACAGTTATATTAAAGACAGGTCCTACATTAGTGTCCCTACCAAGGACTGTGGTCCAATGGAGACTTGCGACAAACATGTGTAACAAGCTAGTTCAAACCTGGGCCCTCTTACATTTGAGGCAAGTAGTTTAACCCCAGGCCACTTACAAGTTAGCCATTACTATCAGTGTCAGACATGGGCTTCTGCTTTGTGTTATTTTTAGAGCCGGCTTCGGCATCGTGTTGTTTTGAAAGGCTGGCTTCGTGTTATTTACAAAAATTATGGAATCTTTTTCACTAAAATAGGGGTTTTTCTTACTCCAAATCCATTCAAAAGTGTTAAAATGTGAACTAAACACTGTTAACAAGGAACACATCACTTTGTTTTACTGAAATAGGATGATTTAACCTTTTTAAAGAGTTTTCTAAAAACAACGGCTTCGACTTTGTGTTATTTTTTTAGAGCTGGCTTCGGCTTCGTGATGTTTTGAGATGCTGCTTTTATGATGTGTCAGGGCTTCGAGAGTTACGACTTCGTACACATGTCTGATCAGTTTTTCCATTGATATTTCATAAAAACTGAGGAAAATATGCGGGGTAACCACGCCGCGCAAAAGGAGGATTTTCATGCGACCATACGCTTTGAGACAAGGTGTAACGAAGTGTACCCTCTCATCTCTAGGGGGTCTGTTCTGCCAGAAAAATTTTGAGAGTATATTTGCAAAAAACATGCAATTTGAGGCTTTTTTAGTCTTAATGGTTTCTTATGCCCTCAGGAAAATGTTGAGAATATAGGGGCAAAACATTTGAATTTTAGGTAACTAGTCTTAAAAGCACTCTCAACAAATATAATAAGATGTAGTATTTCTTAACTTTGGCTTTAGTGAAAATAACAGTTAAATTGAATTGAAGTTTTATCTACATATTAAATCACATTATTGCTCTTTAGAATTTGTTGGTTCTGACAGGCTCCTATACAGACTGCCTACCAAGACTAAAAAAACTTAGCTTGATCTTACAAGTCTCAAAGGCTAATCAAACTTCTCAACATAAGAATTTCAAATAAAGGGATGTAACACACTGTGCATATCTATGAATTCTTTTCATTAGTTATTTCCCTGTTATATTCTTATAACACTTTGGTGCTTTTTATGCTCAAAGGGAAACTTTTACCTTTTACACATTATCAGAAAATACTCAATTTTAATACAGCTTTTTGAGGCAGGACTTGGAACATTGTTTAACAAGCGCAACTTACACATGGCACCTTTAATTATAGCAATCCCAAGTATGACAAGAAGCTAAATCCTGCTTACTGTATACCAGGTTTTTTCCGCGGTCACCTTATTTTTGCGGTTGCCATCCAGTCCGCGAAAATAACACTTATGGATTAAAAGGGAAATAACTAATGAAAATAATTCATGAAAATGAACAGTGTGTTACATCCTTTTATTTGAAAATCGCATATTTGACAATTATTCGGACCAACTCTCTCATTAACTTTTGGTTCTTTATTCGGACCAACTCTCTTATTAGATTATTTTCTTTTTTCCCAAGCAACTCTCTTATTTGGACGGACTCTCTTATTAAACTATTTTCTTTTTTCCAAGCAACTCTCTTATTTGGGCAACTCTGTTATTCGAGACTCGAGAGTATCAGAGAGCATAGTTAATCAATAATTGGGCAAATATCATATGTTCAGAGTCTAGTTCAGACAAACCATCTTTTTAGAAACTTGTTTAAAACTTGAATAATTTCAGTATGAATGTTTTGTCTTGTTCAATGAAATGTGTTAAACACTTTGGGATGATTATTTTGGTCTTCGAGTTGGAACAAGATGATGGATGATCTAAATTTCAGAATGTTATTTGCTATTTGTTTTTTTGTGTGTACCTTTTTGTAGTTATCTTTTCTCAAAGCATCATTATGCATGAATTTGATTGAGTGTATCTACTTCCCCCACCCCTCTTCAAGGTGATTCAAAGGAGGGAGCCTGCTTCTACAAGCATCTTTCAAGCCACAATCCTAAACAGACCAAATTGGACTGAGGCCACTGTAGATATACAAGCACTAGTAGGCAAGCCACAAACATTATTGTAAAATTTTGTGTAAAACCAACTGGAACTTCTTGATCCAGAACAAGGTGCTGTCACTGCTGTGTTTTAATAATGAAAAGGGCTGCCAAAGCCCTCAGGAAGAGATCTCAATTGGGGCAGTTAGCCCTATGTTGATTCAGTTTTACCTGTTAAGTCATCACTATCCCCCCCCCCCCTTCTTTATAGCCCTCTTTAGATGTAACTGAAAACAACAGATTGTGGCAACTCTGACTCTGAAGAAACCTACTTTGGAAAATATAATTTAAAAAGGAACAGAGATAAATGTTGGTTAGATTTTTCAACATCATCATCATAGGTTTGGTTTATAGTTCCGGTTTTTTCGACAAGCCTCAGGCTAGACTTGTTTATGCAGCCATCTCGGTCTTGGGCAAGCTCCCTGCGAAGCTCTACCTGCTGATCCTCAGAGAAAGCTGATTCCTTAATTTCAGGGGTCGACTGTGTACAGCAGCACCAGGAACCCTGGACCATCTTCAGCCAAAAGTCTTCAGACCTTCTCTCTTTAATGTGGCCAAACCACCTAGGTGCAACATCTGTCTTTGGTTTTACACTTAGCTTACACTTCAGTGTTACAGAAAGGGTGACAGGTGATCCAGCGGATCATAGCCATCTTATTTGAATATGTTGCGTTTCACAGGCCAGGTTTCCCCACCATAAAGCATGACATTTTGCAAGCAAGTCCTGTACATGACTCCTTTTGTACTTTGTGTACTTTTTGTTAGGATTGGCTTTAGATCTCTGAACTTCTTCCATTCGCTCTGTATCCTGGCAATGGGGGTGACTCAGCTCCTCCGCCTAGGTGATAGATAGCAGAACTTGTCCTCAGCATTGGATACTGTCTCTGGCCAGTTTCAGCTTTTCAACACTGTTACTATTTCTTTTCCCATCTTGGGAACTTGAAGTCTTTGACTGTTGGACATTTTCCTTTAACTCTGCAACTTCTTGTATGACCCAGACTACTTTCCCTTACATGAGCAGAGCAAATTATCTTTTATGGGTATGGTAAAAAGAATTTGTCTCAAAATTTAGTATTATATAGAATATTTGAATGGTAAATAAATTCCTTTTGTTCAGACAACTTCTATTTTTTAATGATTTTTTTGTTTCACTTTTTGTGTTTTGATGTGGTGCTTGAATAATGATAATTAATTAGTTTGGTCATGATATTTTGTATTTTTTCATTTGTGTCCCTTCCCTGTTTTATCGTATCTAAGAAGACATACCTTCCCACTACTGTTGCTAAACAAAAGTTGTTGAAATAGATGATAGAACCAAATGTATAGATAGTCAAATCATCTTCAAGTGCTTGAATTTTGTTTTGAGAATCAAAGTCAAATGTCTAGTTTGTCTACTTTTTGGGGTCAGATTATAATTATAACATAGTAAAAAAACAACTTATAACGATTGGTTTGTCTGATTATTACATAGCTTATGTGTCAACAATTTGTCATCAAAAGCTTGTCACTGTTTTTATGTTATTATGATAAAAACAAATAAAATTACATGATTTTCTATTTTCCTTACAGTCGTTTTCTGATTTTTTTTATCAGAATAAGTTTTTGCTAACTCTAATTCAGGCACAATATCAGTGAGGCAAAAATTGATATCAGCCTTATAGAACATATTTCAATATCTTTTGTTTGTAGAAAAGCTATCTTACTTTATTAAGGTCCTCACTATCAGACTTATTAGTTCATTGTAAGATCTATTTAGTCATTGATCTGTATGAGCTGTGCTACATATGCTCTTTTCACAACAAAGGCTTCTAGCAATAACTGGGTTTAAACAAGAACTTTTTGTTAGCTTAACATTCCACTTCAAGACCTTCATGCACATCAATAAAACTAGAGATATTTAAGTGCTGAAATAACCACATTGATATAAATGTTTCTAAAAGTGCCAAAGTATTGATTACCTTGTTTTTTAAAACATTTAAATTTTTTTTATTCTAGACTCGAGTTAAGACAGAGAATTTGTTTGTATTGACCATGTACATATCATATTCTTATCATTTCTATTTATGACTTTTTAAATTTTCAGATTTATAGAGAGAAAAGGTTGGCGTCAAGAGACTTGGAATCTGAAGATGTAAGCATTTTTCTCATTTTTCATCTTGTATCTATTATACTTGGACTTTATCAAAAGGAAATTCTGAATTCTAACCATTAAGACATAATATGGATACAGTATTTACTTTTGGTTGTAATTTTTATCAACGTTTCTTGTTGTTGATTTGAGATGAGTTGTGAAGGGAATAAAACTTAAAATCTGTAACATACAAACAAAAACAGTTATACATTATTATGGAGCCAACGAAGTTTATAGAAAATTCTTGAATTCAATGTTAATTTTTTCGGATTACACATCCATCATCAGCATCTCTGTGGAAATAAATTAAATACATATAACTTAATAGTTACAATCCCATAATGGTGGGTTTCACATAGGTGCAAAATGACATTTATAATACAATTATCAGAAAGAAATCCTCAATGTTCTACTTTTGTAGTATTCTTTAGTGTTTTGGGTGTTTAAAAAAGTTTTTTTCTCTCTAATAAACAGAGCCTCTAAAGTTAATGGGTGTTTTTCACTTTTATCTGTTGATGCCAAAATTAAAAACAGTTATGTTCATTTAAAAATGGCTTTATCAGTTTATTCACAAAACTATTTTGTGTTAAGCTGATCACATAAATAAATTGCTTTATATCTACCTTGAAACAGCCATACATTTTTATAGGTATAAAGAAATAGCTCTTCTTGTTTTCTGTTTTTCCATAAGTAGAGGAGATATTAGTGTTAATATGCCATATAAAACCCTTCTTTTTTGCCACGAGCTGTGGCTAAATGGTTATAGTGTCTGCTCAGGAATGAAAGGTTGTATGTCTGAATACCAAAGACTTTGAAAGTTGTTAATTCAGCAGCGGTCTCGCCTGGCATCAAGAGATTCCTGCTTAGACTGGTGTTACTGGTAAGGGTGCTGTGACTGTCTATGATCCAAGAGTTGTGTTACACTTTAAATCATATATGTAGCGGCAGCACGTAAATTGTCCAAGTTGCACAGTCAGGGATTCAACCTGCTATATGTTGATGGCATTGTTTAAAGCCTGAATATAGTTTATCAATATTTTTCCCCTCAGAATTATTCATTGAGTTTTTTGTATTCTTGCTTTATTCCTCAGGACCAGCTAATAGCCAACTGGAATGAAAGCCTTTTTGATAATATTCAGGTATTTGCTCATTACTCAAATCTCATATTAACTCTTTGTAATTGAGATAGAAATTAAGTCATTAAATTGTAGATCCCTAAGTCTATGATTTTTTGTTGGCCAGGAATTATTGATGCTTGAATTTTTTGCCAGGTATTATTGTGGTATGTAGTGACGCAATAAATATAACAATCAGTGCACTCATTCTCTTATATGAGAACCTGAAGATCCTTATGGAAGACAGAATGTAGCACCTATTCCAATCAGAATTTAAAATCTACCCTTTTTGTTTCTACCACCTATCCATGTGGTAACTGACAAAGACGGATGAATTTTGATGTAAAAGGAATTGTTCCCTTTGTATCCTTAAACTCAACTTAAACTCAACAAAAAGCTATTATCTCATAGAGTTTTATTTTTATTATTATTATTATTATTATTATTATTATTATTATTATTATATTATTAGTAATTCAAGATTATCTATGGGTCATGTAAAAGATATTAAAATTCACTTCCTGAATTTAACCATAACCAAACAGAAACAGAATTATAGGCCCTTGAAGTAGTAAGTAGTAAAATGTTGTCATGATCTTGTCTCAAGATAAAGGCACTATAATTTGTAGTTAAGAACTACAGTAATAATTTTAGCTAAAAACATGCACATTTTGATCCAATAGGAAACAGAGGGGGATCCATATATCTATCTCTCTGATGATGACAATGATGCATTTATTCCTGTTGGAACTTGCATTATGCCACCTTCGCAGAATATGCCTGAGATTACAATGCAACTTTTAGAGGTATGTGTAGATTTATTTTTGTTTGGCAATGCTTTCTGATTGGTTCCTTATTGTTATGTTCAAAGTAACTGACACATTTAGATAATTCGTAGAAAATTATTTCAACCAATTTTAACAATCTCATTTTTTTCAGAAAATACTTTTTCGGGGGCGAATGAGGGTAACTCACTTAACTAGCATGTCCTTGGGTTGGCCAATAGCACATGTGCTCCAAGGCTCCCATATGTATGCAGATCTGTGCAAATGCATGGTTTTGCTGATTTGTTGCTAGCACCGATTCCACCATTTTTTGTTTTTTTAGTGAATTTTAACTTAAAAAGGCTTAAAAGTGCTAAAACACCCATTTTATAAACAAAATCCTTGGAGGGCCTGCCACAATACCCCTTTAGATGAGCAACGATGTGCTTTGTGTGTGTCAGGGGTGGGCTTTTTTTAGCCGATTTGAAAGTTTGCCTGTGGCGGCCGTGGTGCTCAATGAAAATATAGTGTTAAAAATGGAACCAGTTGAGAAAGCTGCAAGTTGAAGATAAAATAATTTATAATTACCGAAAAATGTAAATTTTAACCTGTCATTGTCAAATTGAAGCTTTATACTGTAACTTATTTTTCCAGGGCATGAGCAGTGAGTCTCATAACCAACCTGTTGACAACCCGTATCTTGTGGAGGATCCTCCGATGTCAGAACAAATGCCAACAGATGCCAATGACAATCATCTAAGTCAGGGAACCTCTCACAAAGAGTTTGACCTTTTGTGACAAATGGTGAGATAAATATTTGTTTTTCTTTATTGACATGTACATACTGCATATTGAAGGTTTTATCTTGACTGGGTGGGTACAAAGATAAAATCCACAGATACTGGCATTTTAACTACCACATACTTTTTTTTTCAAAAACTGGATAATTCTTCAGCAATTGGAACATCATTTCAAATTAGTTACTTGAGGAGTTTAATTCATGGAGTGCTAAAATCTTTAGCCAAAGTAGCCTTGCTACCTCAAAATTAGAAAAGCTAGGACAAAATTAGATCCATAATACCACAAGTGAAACTTTTTTCTAGCGTTTAATAAAATGTTCATGAAAAAAGTCCATAAATTAAAAGAAAAAAATAACTAAAAGGTATCTCCCTTTCAACTGTTGATCTGTTGTTGGCTTACTCTGAAAAAAAAAGAGTTCGCCTGAGGGCATGGCTTCTTTTCTGATGGAATAGAACTGAAGTCCTCTCCATAGGCAAAAATATGGCTTTATAAATTAGCCTGTAGTGTAGTCAGAGTTCGGCAATACTCGAGTAGTAGCGGGAGTATTGAGTATGGAGTACCGACTTGGTTACTCCCGCTACTTTTTTCAATACTCAATACTCTACTCATACTCTACTTAAAAAGCCAATACTCTACTCCAAATAGCGGGAGTATTGGCTGTTGGATACTTCCGTTACTATTTCCGCTACTCAATATTTTCGCTACTTTGAAGTATCAATCGGTCCGCTCTGATACTACTGACTACTG
>JAUUEB010505263.1:0-18203 GCA_032362205.1 Clione limacina | reverse complement strand
CATTTGAGATCCAAAACGCTCTAAATTTGCACAATTTGTTAACTGATATAAAAAAAATCGGGCGCTTCGCGGCCATTTCTTTCATAATATGCTCTTAATTGCTCTAAATTTGCATCATTTTTAGCCAATCTAAAAAAAATCGCACGCTTTGCGGCCATTGCTTTAATACTATACAAGATTGTCCCCCATTTCAAAATCCTGGCTACGCGCCTGCGCAGAAACTAGTTGTCGTCACATATTATCACGATAACATGTATCCAACAAATCATGATAATAACCAGACCGTGATACATAACGATATCTAAAATTCAACACGAAATTAAATATTATATAAATGGACCCCCTCTTTGGGCAAGAAACATTTTCGACACATTTCAATCAAAAGAGATGTCAATACTTTCGATAATTTTTGACTGTTTATTGGATTTCCTAATGATGAAAATATTTAATAATTTAATGATTGTCAAAAATTACATTTCTTTTAGTTTTTCAATTATTCATTTTTCAAACAAAAAGAATAACACTGCACGAAATGATCGGTTATTGGTCTGCTTAAACTGCCTGGGGTACATTTACACTACACATTTTTCTCTTACAACATATTTTCAATTGGACATAGTTGATCTTGTATTTCTTATTGCTCAATGTAGTTATAACTACCAATCAGGACATAAACGACAATAAATAAACAATAACTAATGGCGGGGAATATTCTTTACAATTATCTTATAACTATATATAGAACTGTTTTCGACTGTCGGTCACTGTCTTCCTACTGTAACTTCGAATTTGATTTACCCTCCCTTAAAATACCCACCTAAGTCTGATAGAAACGACAATGATCACACAAATTCAATTCAATTATATTTTGACATAAGATTTTACAATTAGATTTTCTTAATAAAAGACGGAAAAATCAAATTTGGTAAAACATTGATGATACCATTATTGTCTACCCGTCTATACGGTCAGTGGTTTACTCAATCATATTGCCACTGTTGTAAACCCTGACAATACGATCAAGTAACACTATTAACGACCAATGAAATCGAAGATATCAGGCGTCCTGAATTTGGAGTATTCTATTAGCACTCGCTTGATGTCAACCAGGTGTTAAGTTTTTATCACATGGAATCTAAGAATAGATCCATTCTACTCGAAAATGTAGCATCTACCCATGGCCCACCTAAATTCCAGTTCCAGACATAAGATAAATGACTGATCCTGTATTAGCATCCTCCTAATGGTCGACCACAGTAACGTGTAATGGCTAATTAATCCCCATCATCAAGTAAACGCTACACACGCCACTATCGTATCAAATTAAAGCCTGAGCTATACTCACCAAACCCCTATCGTATCACATTAAAGCCTGAGCTATACTCACCAAACCCCTATCTGCCCCATTTACTAGTCCAGCTCACATAAACAAAACCTCTCATTGGCCGATCTTCAGGAAGAATTATTTTTCTTGGCTTACCGCCCCTTGACTTTATTCAAGTCTGGCACCGACGCGATGATTGACACTCAACAAACTCCGCCTACTTTCTCTGACAGCGCACGCGCACCGGATTCCAGACTCTGGTATCTCCAGGCAGGCGTTTCTAAAGCCACAAACTGTCTGGTGAAGATAGTAAACGAGGCATATCTTAAATAGGTAAACCATCCCTTCTTAGCGAACTTCTTGATAGCTTATCATAATCCTCTTGTCTAGATAACTCTACAAGAAGCCAAACAGTATACATTTGAGAAAACTCAAAACATAATCATTGCTGTTGTAGGCTGCTTATATACACTGAATTTCAAATCGGACTTCTATACACAACTATACACTGGTATACACAACTATACACAAACTTTGTTCGTGGATTAACCTGGATTCTGCTTTTATTTTGTGTTCATTTGATTGTTTATTTTCTCGTTATTGTTTCTCGGGTGACATTTTATGACATCAACAAACGCGGATTCACAGACGAGGTTTGAAACTGGAACGTGTTCTTGAACCCTGTCAAGAAATTTGTTGACCAAAATTGACCGAGATTTTGGAAAGGAGAAATATCGACATTCAACATATTCTTCACAAAGGAGTTATTGTTTTCTGCAAATGAGGTAATATGTCATTTTCTGTGAACAATAATTATTATAATAACCGCAGTTGTTTATAAACAGTGCATTCCAAATTAATTTGCTGACTCGATGAACTTTACAATTTACGATTTCTATAACAGTCTGATGGATACATTCATCTTCGTTTTCAGGTTCGAATGGAGCATACAATGCAGCCTTTTGTAAGGCGCTAATTCCTTGCCTCCTTATAAATTATGTTTCTATTTATAGTAGGTTACCCGCCATGTAAACCCGTGTAGAGTAAAGATGTGTGTATTTATTTTCCTTCTAGGAGACAGACGCTATGCTATTCAGTGAACAAATAATAGGCAACCAGCAAACAAAACATAAGGCAACCAGCGAACAAGATAATAGGCAATCAGAAAAGCCAAACAATATGCAAACAGGAAACAAATAATAGGCAACCACCAAAAAAAGAATAGGCAACCAGCAAATAAAACATTAGGCAACCAACGAACAAGATCAATCAAAAAACCAAACAACATGCACACAGCAAACAAAACAGTAGGCAACCAACAAACAAAACAATAGGCAACCTGCAAACAAAACAATGGGCAACCTGCAAACAAAGAATATAATAGCCTAGATTAGTTTTCAACCACTGTAGGCTAATTTGGTTCTTTGAGTTTTGTGCTCCAAGGTTTTTTCATGTTTTGTATGTCTTCCGTCATATCGAATCAGACTTTAGCCTTAGTACTTTAAGTTATTTATTTATGTCAACATTAGAAGCATATTTGTTTATGTAACAGGTTCTATTTAAATAAGCAGCAGATATTAAATCCTCCGGTAGAATTATGACATCGACTTTATTTCGGTATGGATTTGACGTAGAAACGAAAAAAAATTCTAAGCAGAAACAACAACAACGGCAAAAATAGCAACATCAACGGTAACGCCGGCTCATTTAAGACTTTATTATCGCCATTAACGCCAACCGTGGTATTAAGGAAACGTTTGAACCTTGGTCAATTTTCAAACAAATTAAATATGAAAACTCACTGAATAAAAAGAACGGAAATTAATATAGGACCAAAATAAATAAATTTCCCGTGCTTGGTTTGAATGTTTACTCTTGACGGAAAGTAGTATCCCATGAGAACTAAGTCAAAATTTACTTTTAAGTTCGTATCAAATAATTATTGAAAACAAGAAATACTTCAAACCGTTATACACATTAGATGTTTACATCTCATCTTTTTGCACAAATCACAAAGTATTGATTAATTAATTACTTATGTCACGTTTATGTAACGGTGAAGTATGACATGCGGGCATTCTATAGAATGACTATTGGGAATGACAACCGCGTTTTGGAGATAGTTTTCGAAAGATGAAGACTTGATATATATTATATGCATATATGATATATATATGCATAGGTCGCGGCGCTCATAGGTTCCCTATAAGCGCCCAGGAGTCGATCAAGTCGAGCGTCCGTAGCGAACAACCCTGTTTGGAATGACCCAAGTCAATCTAGTGAAAGAGTTTTGGCAATTTTGCGAATTTTCAAAATGTTATATATGGTCGATAATTACTCCACTGAGAAAAACCCGATGTTTTTTTAAACGTTTCTCCAAAACGGCTTAGAATTGATGGACCATTTTTTCATGCGATCTTATATCAATTTTACTTAATAGTTAACATAATTTTATCAATATTTATATATATAGATATACGAATAAGATTTGTTTGTCTGTCAAATATAAATGCAAAACTTGAGTGGATTTATTTTGTGTGTTGCAGAGTTAAGTTTTCAACATACCGTAAAGATTCCCATACATAATTACTTTACAATAACACACTTCATGTTAAAATGTCATCAAATTTCGATCAAAATTGAGAATTTTTTCAAAATATTATTCTATTGATTACAAATAAACATATTTTTTTGTTAACCTGTATATATAAAACTATGGAACCTGGTAAGTAAAATTGATATAAGAGGGAATATAAAAGTTCATAAAATCCAAGCCGTTTAGGAGAAAAGTGCAAAAAACATGTTTTTTTCTCAGTTATAAACAAGGCAAAGAGTAATGATAATCATGCTCCTCATTGTTTATAGCAAATAGCTATAAAAGAAATCGGATTATCTCAAAGAAATTAATACAAATAGATTCTTGTGAAAAGGAGCAAAAAGACGGATATATTTCTTGGTATGTTTGAGCAAATATAAGAATCATGTAATTGTTTAATCACCATTAAGATGTCAACATAAAGACTTTGTTGAAGAGATAACCCTCATAAATCATGTAATTATGTCACGCACATTAATAAGCACAGATTATTGGATATTCTTGATTTTTTGGACTAATCCAATTATTTCTAGTTTGTCGAGACACCTGAGTCGTTTCTGAGTTATATTCAATTCAACATAATGAGAATTTGTTATATTCTATTTCGTAAAACATACTACGTATCATGTGTGACGTAGTACACAGAATCGCAAACGGCGTGAAAGACATTGTAGTTCTCAGAATTTATTAGATGCGTCGATAATTTTTTTATAACAATTACAATTGGTTTCATCTTGATGCCTGTGTGTGAGTGTGGAGATTTCATTAATACAAGGTAAATATAGTTTCACGCATTATCTGGAATGCCTATTTGCACATCTTATTATAATGGAGCTAGGAAAGTTAAAAACAGGGGTTTATACATGTTTTTTCTAGGAAGGTTTAGGTCGACAAGTGATACTTTTCTTATAGTTTCATATGTTGCGGATCGTGTAGCGATATCAATTTTTTTATATTTAAAGCCTAATTTTTGCGTTCATGAAGATTAAAAATTGAGCCGTCGTTGTTACGTTTTCCGTTCCGGCGTTTTTGTGTTAATTAGTTTATGTAAAAGAAATATTAAATAATACTCTCACCCCCTATCCTAATTGGCAAATCTGTCTTACACGTTCGGAGAACGGGGCATCTACTAGTTATAATGATAGTTATAATAATAATAATAAAAATTATTACAATAATAATAATAATAGTAATATATACATCACATTTTGTTATAAGAGCTCGCCGTGAAAGATCTTACCAACTTGAAGCGTCAATAGGCGATTTTACAATTCTCTCATAAAACTAATCGAATGTCAATATCTAATTTTCCAACACTATTTTGTCAAGAAAAATGTTTTTCTTTTTACTTGATTACTTCATTTGTTTTATGCTGCTATCCGGACTGGTTTATATTACCGCAAATTCTCGGGATTTCTTCATAGTTTTATTGATAGCAATACAGCAATCAAAACCAATAATGGTATAAGTGGTAATTCAAATGATGCCCATCCCCTCAACACTCCTAAGACATATTATTCTTGATTAAGACATAAAATGTACTTAAACGACCAGGCGCGTAGCCAGGAAGACATGGGGGAATGCAGGCTCATTTGAGATTCAAAATGCTCAAAATGTGCACAATTTTTAACTAATCTAAAAAAATCGCTGCCATTGCTTTAACTATATCGTGGCGACGCGCCTGTAAACGATAATTGAAACAAATTTGCTTTGTGTATGGTTGAATATTTCACAATATTTTACTTTTCTCTGTTAATGGTTTGCAAATAATCTTTGTACAGTTACGGATTAAAACATACAATTGAACACTATTGTGCCTATTAGAAATGTCTCAACGAACCTAATCATCTCTCATGAAATTTACATCATCAAAATATAAATCGTTAATTCGAAAATAGCTGATTTTCGCGAAAAGGTTATCGTGTTGTCTCATCAGCTACGTAGTCTGTGCAAGATCTTCTGTAACAATACTACTGACTGTTCCAACAATAAATAGTTATTGACTTTTGCATATATATACTCGATATAAAGAGTGTGACATTTTTTTCAAACTTTGTTTCCAAAAACAAGAATTCATAGGCGTAGTTTGATGGATAAAATATGTAGACCGGACCAAAAGTAATCGAGAATGAGAAGTTTTTTGTTACACAAGCACTAAAGCGAAGTGCAAAACATGTCACAAAAACATAAGCGCACTCTGCAAAAGTCGATAGGAAGGAACTTTTGGAACAGTCTGCACACCGAATCGTCAAGCATTGGAAATCACACACGTTTTTTTTATAATGCAACATTTTCCGTGAAAACAATCCAACAGTTTCTACACCAACTTACCACACAAAAAAGTATAAAATATCTTTTGAGTAAGACATTTTCTTAAAAACTAAGTATAAACGACAAGAAAGTAAGGTGATTATAATGTCGATGTTTTTAGTTTCGACAGATACACAATTTTTCTTGTGAAATTATTAAGTTATTTAAGAAAAATGTCAAAATTCAACTTAAAAGAATGATTATTTTAATATACAGTTTTAAGTAACATATTTCAATGATATCCATCCAAAGAATCAAAAAGGATATTTCAATATACCTCCTGTTTGATGTTTGTCATTTTTCAACTGAAGTCTTCTAGGATACATACGTCAGCGCCATCTCTTTCCATTTTTTCTTAATCAAATCTAATTTTATCTTTTTCATCAATTAACACAGGGCGTTGTCGTGCACTTTTTATTTAACTCGAATATAGAATGTCCGGGTTCAAATCCCACTAGGGACTAGGATTTGTCCGTCCACCCAGCACTTAGAGAGTGAGTGTCTATGTAAGATTTCTAAAACAAGGCGCCTAACAGGCGACTTCTCAAGGACTTCACAGGAAGCTGAGAATGTACAGGTTGGTCTCAATAGGGCATGTCGGGGAAGTGATAATTGTAAAACCCGTTGAATTTATTCCAAAGGGAAAGTGCTTATAAATGCCATAATTATTATTCATTACTTTCAAAGATTTGATTTTATGCAATACTTTTTACTCGATAAGTTTTATTTCATAATTTCTTAACTACTTAAAGTAATTGAGAGGTTTTAGTGACTTGGGAGTTACAATTCAACTCAAAGTTGTACACCTTAGATAATACGTCACAATTAAGGGCTTTCTTAATAACCTTGATACAGCTTTAAAACGATTAACTACTAGCGTGTACATTTAGTTATAACCAATATATGTATCAATAAATAAAGAAATGGCAGTTATATATAAGTGCCGTAGACTAGATTATCAAAATTGTTAAAAATATAATTAATCATAACTTTGTTATCAAGAAACTGAAGCATTTATTAATTTGATGTTTTTCAAAGCTATATTTAGTGTTTTCCATTACGTAATAAAATGTTTTAAGAGGTACATACATGCATTGGTATTTTTTTACTGTGATATTTCGGCCTTTGGTACGGCCCTTGCCACACAAGTGTATAACATCCCACAAAGCTCTTCAAAAACATTATTTTTCTATTAATTAGTAAAATATAAAGGGATTTATTAAAGGAACTCAGTACGATAATATTAAAACTGGAAAACCAAACTATGTTTTAAATCATTAAAAGAATGAGCTTCGTAATTTCCTTTAGATAAACGGTTTCATAAGCCTTTTACCAATTAATCAATTTAATTCACAATACGCATAAAGAATATTGAATAAATCATATCAATAAAATTATATTAATCAATCAAAATAAAATTAATGTTTTAAGCTAATCGATCTTTAAAAAAGATCTTTACTGTCACATGGGAGTTTTCATATATTTTTGATCAGTGTGTAGTGTGTAGTGTGTAATGTGTAGTGTGTTAACATGATCATCTTTTATATTATCGAAATTTAGTTTTTATTCATCATCGGTTTAATGATACAAGTGGATGTCAAAAATTCCATACAGAATACTTCAACGTAAAATTATTCTATCACTAATCAAACTCTTCTTTGTTTTACAAATTTTACCAGAATTTTTCCGTGATTTAGTGAATGATGTTCATATTTCATAATTAGATCAAAAGAAAATTTATATTAAGAATATAACAGGAAGATACATGCATTGTTTTTTTTTTCTTCAATGTATTAAAAGTTAATTTCATACGAATTCTTTACACTAAGTATATTCTAAATATAGGATGAATTGAACTGCGCACCACTTGTTGTAAGGAAGCAGCTTCAAAGTTTTATTAAAAGTTTAATGCCATTTTTGTTGACAGTGTTTAATCGATATTTTTATCTGATAATCTGAGATTCAAAAAATGTAACTGAGAGCAATAACAATTTGTTACACGAGAATGTTAAATATAATCAATGAAAAATATCCATATTATACATCTTATTCCAAAAACATTGTGAACTCAGAACACTTACTTATAAATACTATTCTATACAAGGACGGACTGCGTGTACCGACCGATTTGACTCTTTCTCTCCAATCACTCCTGTCTTCCATCGCTGCTTTAACCAAGCTTAGTTCGTCAGCATGAGATCCAGTGTCTTGCAGCAGCTGGTATTTGTATGTTTGATCTTCCTACACTGACATGTCCATGGTTTAGTGTCCACAGCAGCAAGACCATTTTGCTCCCCCAGCCATGCCCTATATATTGCATTCTGCGCTCTCTTATCGTTGATGTTTAGTGTAGTTTTCCATAAAGTTATTTCTTTGTTGGGTGCTGCTCCCACGATATGCCAAGCACGGTCCTCAGCATTCTGGTATAGATGCCATCCAGCTGTTTTTCAAGTCTATTTGTGAGTGTTCAGACTGCAGAACCATAGACCAGAACGGATTCGATAGTTGCCCTGAAGAAGTCACATTTGATGTCCTCTTGCAGGTTTGAACTCCAGATAGTCTTAAGGCTGATAGATAGATAGATAGCCTTCCAAGCTTTGGTAATTCTGGTCTTAACATCTTTCTAAGTTGATGTGATGTTGCTACCAAGGTAGGCGAATTCTTCAACTTTCTTCAGATCTGTGCCATTCAATGCTTTGATTTGTTCATCTTGGTTTAAGAATATTAATTTATTCTTGCCAGCATTTACATGGAGTCCTATCCTGCAGCTTTATTGTTTAGGTCACGAAGGAGTGTCTCAGCATCTTCCACCTTGTCTGTAAATGATGCAGACAAATTAAATAATATATTTCAATTAAAAAAAAATCTAAAAAGGATGAAAATGTTGAAATTAACAAAAGGAAAGAGGGAATACTTTTTTTAGCAGTATGTTTATTTAATTTCGTCTAGTTTCATATTAATATAAAATATCGTAGATCAATAAAAAAAAAATGTTTTTCCAAAAGCACCATTTAAAGAACGGAACAAAAAGGCTTCAATGGTCATAGTAAAGATCTACGATTTGCTACGATTTGCTACGATTTGCTACGATTTGCTACGATTTGCTACGTCTAGTACGAAGAAAACACGTGAAAATGCGTTTGTAATTGAGGTTCACCTGTAATGTTAGGAAAACTGAAGGTTTGTAGGGTCTACCATTTTTCACACTACCCGGTAATTGAAAAGAGGGAGGACCCTCAAAACCTTAGGTTTTCCCAATAGTACGGATTATATGATATCGCAAAATATAGAATGATAAAACATATTGTTTCTACATCAGCTAATTACTCGTTGTGGGTCATGTCATATTTTTACCTTCAAAAGGTTAGATGGATAATAAACTTACGTCATTGATACTTATCTTTCAGTTATCTTGTATGTTTGACTATTTCCATTGCTTCTGTTGCGGAAACATTACATTATACTTCCCTTCAGACCAGACGATGGCCAGTCAAAGACTAAGTGTTAATGGAATATCTAGATTTATAAAAATCTTCTTTCATTTTATTCATTTTTGTATTGATTGCATGATTGTTACTTTTCGTAAATTATGATATTCTATTTTTATTTTTATTATACGGCAGTTTAGCTCAGCAGGGCTGAAGCTGTATGTTCTAAGCCCCACTTGGGCCCACAATTGTCTCCCCATTCCATTAAAAGATGAATACAAAAATAGTCTAGGGGGGATTGAAGGTTGCTTTGCGCTCCTCAAAGGATTCGACCGATCTTGCTTTTTAACCCCCTTAGGTATCAATAAACATAATTTTGCGATCACAAAATGCAGTTTTCAAAATTCAAAATGTGTATTTGACTAAAGGAACATGAATTACATTTGAGCAAACTTACACAGATATCTTGAAGCATGCTATTACTTAAACATAAAAACAAAACATGAAAAACAAAGAGTTATGATGAAAAGGTTCAAGCAAAAGAGCGAAATAGTATGCATTTAACAAATATAAATAGCAGGCGAAAAGAACATTTTTTGAAAGTATAAAGTCCCATACACACACATTCACAGCCGCCAGTGGTTTGAGCAAATAGTTTCCCCTCAAAACAAAGAGTTAGATTAAGTGTCTCCACACAAGGGAGTGTAACAATTGAATTAAAGTAGAATAAAACGGATCAGGTCTTTATCTGTTAACATAATTATGTTTGTAAAGCAGCTTATAGTTGATAATAAGCTGAGATCCCCTACGAAAACCTCCGACCAGAAGAAAAAGTAGATATTTAGAGACAATTAGAGAAGTCGACGTCCAGGATCCGTATGAGATACGATATTTGACAAATGATAAACAATTGTTACCGGGCGTTACCTACCAGATATTTACAATTATCTAATCAAGAAAAACTATGCGCAATTATCGAGACTTTTTTGTTCGTGCCTTAATATGGAACCTAGCAACCAACCAGGGGGCTTGCTCAGGGGATGTGGCACTGGCGCCGAAACCGAGGCTCGTTTTTAGAAATCATTCTATAGTAATATAGAAATAAATAGCATATTTTGCAATTCTCTGGTAATGACCATGATTTTTTAGCATCATCAAAAAACTTTTTTCATGGATTTATGCTGCCTATAAAAAATCATCAAGCACATTGTGAAATCATATAAAACCATGAATTTACGGGTTTTCAGTGTGTTCTCGAAAGACATTTCACCATGAAATCATCAATGTGATCGTAAAGTTTTGTTTCTAGACCTCCTTAGGATAACAAATAACAGGTCCGGTTATATCATGCGAGGGTAAATAAAAAGGATGTTTTCCATAAGTCAACCTTCAAGCCAATTTTAGCTGTATATAATATGATCATGTGATTCTAGTGTCTGAAATGTATGCGATTGTAAAATCTTTATGTAAAACCTATGTTGTATTTTGCCCGGTGTAGCAATATGATGTTATTTCAAGCCATGTGATCTTCCTGCTATGTATGAGAGTTTTTTTTTACAAATATTATATTTGCCTCCGTGTTTCTCAAAGCTCCCTTGTTTAAATTGGTAGATACTTAATAGAATATCTTTAGAAACACGCTAAAACCATACACAATAAAAATTCAAAAACTATTTTTGGCTTTTCTGAGACGTTCTTGACACATCATCGAATTTTCTGACGTCATTTTTCTAACAACTTATTGTATTTTTTTTAAAACTTGAAGCATAAATGATATTAAAATATACACAGAGTTTAACTACAATTTGGAGGCAACCCCTGAAAACATATCCATTGAAATTAAAAAGATATGTTGCAAGTTACATCTTTTACTGGTGGGATATTGAACTACGTATTCGGATATATTGAAGACTAGTGACTTTGTCGCGTCGGTGTTACCCGTCTTCTTCTAAGAGTTAACTAATCTTAGCTGAGAAGTAGAAGAAGAAGAGAGTAACGAATACCAATTCCCCCTAAGGTTTTCAATACATGAATGTTATTAAAAAAGGACCAATCTGCAAAACGCAGGCGCTTTGCGCCGTTGGGTTCCCCTCAACAGTTTGAAGAATTAGTAGAAGAAGATGTATCCAAAGGCCAATTTCCCCATATGTTTTCAATGCTTAAATGTTATTAAAAGGGACCTCCTGTAAAAAGTCAAGCACTTCGCACCTTCGGTAATGGAGCTTCGTGACAATACTCCTTCCCCTAGTTTAAAAAGCCTAGATACACCCTGCATTCTACGCGTCAGGGGCCCTTGGTATTCACGCTTAGGGACCGAGAGATAAAAGATTCAAACACACCTTGGTCTGACGATTTTTATTGCGAATTTTTTTTCCAAAATATTTGAGAATTAATTTCCGATTGTATACTGATGAACACATTATAAGGATATTTTTCGAGCGGCAAAAAGGCACCGCCTTGTATGCTTCGCAGTATGCTGAGAACGGACATATAATTGCGCTATATAAAGATCTCTCTGTGATTTAAATCTAGTTGGAGGGTCAGGTTAACCTCACGATATTTTTAGGCCCGCTCCCTAAAGTACATCGTTTGAGAATTTAGTTTTTCAGCACAATTGTTCAAGTTTGTGTTTAATATTCATGGTCAAGGGTTGGGTTAACGATGACCACTTGTACGTCAGATGACCACATGTACGTCAGATCAGATCACGAGTCGTCTAAGATTACGTTTTTCTTAATAGTAGAATAAAATTATAGTTTAATATTAGTGAGTAAGTTAAGATAAACCCCAATTATGTTAGAATCTAACTAGATTCGTGTACACACACACGTTAAAAACAAGTACATTTTTAAATCGAGTCAGTTAAGTTTATGAATTTGACTGATTATATAAGTAGTTGGCAAAACTTTCATTTTTGTTTAAGTTTAAGGAAATTATATAAATTAAAATGGCAGTTTATGAACAATCACGATCAAGGTTTTTAAAACCAAAGGCAGAAAGGAAACAGAAAAAAATCAACAAGAAACGACATAACTTTCGAATATTAGGAACAAGAAAAACTAAATTTGATTTGATTAATGTAAAAATGTTTTGCAATGTATTATTTCAATTTAAATCTTTGGTAGGGGAGCTCTAAACGAATAATCTTGAATAAATTGATTTTCAAAAGTCAGAACAATCACGACACTGTTAAACATAGAAGAACATACTGCAATGCCCAATAGATATTAGCTAGTCCATTAAGATATATTCAAAAGTTATTGAAATATATAAGCTCCCTATCCATGCGGTTTTCATCATTTAAAAAAAACGTTGCAACGTAGAAAGAAGTCAGGCTTCTATTTTTTTTACCAAATGACAGAACATGTGATTTAACCAATGCTACCCCTTAATTATTAGTCCAATGTTATATGCATGTCATATCTTGCAATATAATCAAGCTTTTGGCTGGTTGAAAGGAATTTATGGATTTTATTTCAAATGATCAGATAGTTTTATATCATCATTGATATTTCTCTGCGTCTTGGCAAGCAAAAGTTATTATTTTTTGTAAATAAAAAAGTTGTAACTTAAAAAGATAATTCATTATGTTGGCATTAACAAGCATGAGATGAATGGATCAATTAATAAGATGAAATAAATCAATATATTTTGTTATGAATACTAAAAATATTGATTCAATGAAATAAATACATAATATACGAATACTAAACCCAAATTGTTAGAAAGTATTGATTTAGTTAAGTAAATCTAATAATGTGAATATTAAACCCAAATTGATAGGACTATTTGATCCAATAAAATAAATATATTACTATGAATTCTTAACCCAAATTTAAAGGATTAAGTGATTCCATGAAATAATAGATAAATATGGATGCAAGAACCCCAAGTTGATAAGATCAATTGATTCAATAAGAATGCCAAAAAGGTTGTTTGGTTACATGCCCCCAAAAATAGAGCAGGTAGATCGGACAAATCTTAATGTTTTTAGTCAAAAAGGGTGTTGAAATAGCAAAAATTGATAAAAGGTTCGTGTTTCCCTGTAAAATAGACAAAATAGGAAAAAATATCATGTTTTTCCGTTTGTTTTGAAGAATGTTAAAAAAAAGTCTAGGTTCGGGGCCATTTTCTAGGTCGGTCGGGTAACCCCAACCAAACAACTTTTTGTCCTAAACCTAAATTGATACTAATCTTACTATTTTTAAAATCATTTAAGGCAACAGTTAAATTTAGTGATATCAATTGTGCTGTGCTTACCTTGATAAACAATAGAACTCAAGTTTCATAAAATCTTTCTACTTAAAACATATTCTGTATGCCTACTGAGTGACCGACCATGTCCATGTATTAGAAATTGGTGTTGTGATGAAATTGTAACTCCAATGTCGTAGGAGAAGTTGCATTTCTGTATCGTCTCATGTCTGTTAGAAATGGTCTGATTAAAAATGTTCAAACATTATTTGAAAAATATGTCTGTATTCCGTATCCCTGGTAATTGAATTGATTGCGGCACTGATTTTAGATAGGTATCATTTTTGAGTCATTGGTGCACACTAAGTCGATCTTGATTATTTGCAAGCCTTAAACTTAAAGAAAGATTCTTACATTAATCATATACACCCTCGACCCTATTTTTACACACTATATATTGATCTATTGTGTTGTCCTTGAAGGTAATGAAATAATACACTTTGACGCATTCTCTTTCCTTTTAAAACGTTATATAACAAGTAGTTTAAGTCGTATGTATCTCTTTCAAAAGTGTGACACCTTTTTCTTTGGATAATGTAGAATTTGGACTTATAATCACATTTCTTTCATAGAACAAATATTATATATACAAAACATGTCAGATATCTAATTTTGTTTTTGAAATTGTTAATTTTGGTAAAATTAATTGAAAAATCCTGAAAATTAAACAGTGACGTCACACATCGAAAGTAACAAACGACATATTTTTTTTCTAATGTGTGCTTGTAAATAAGGGATATTGGTATTAATTTTGAATCATACGTACTCACTTTCAACACATGTTTCTACTATATATACTTTAAAGCACTACAACAACAAAATGAAGGAAATTGTGAATGTCGCTTATTACGATATGAAAAAAAAACAAATTTTTGCTGGAAGCTTTAAATGTGTTTTGACAACTTCTATAATTGAAATACCCTTTGTTTCATCATTTTCTTTTGAAAAAGATACAATATTCCACATGCCATACGAATTAAATCTCCCAAACAGTGAGTAACAATCGACATGACATATGCCATTATTTCTATATTTAGGTTTTTACATTCAAATACGAAATCATCTTTCAAAAAAAGCGTTTAATATTGATTTAATGTACAAATCATGAAAACATCAGTATTGTTGGTCGTATGTTATGCAGCCAAAAGGCGTTACAACAAACTTGAATCATCATTAACAGGACAACAGCACTTGCTTCAACAAAGATAAAACTTATTCTTATTTAGATTGATCTAGGAAATAAAATTTAAAAATAATACATTGCTTTCTACTTTCGTAGAACCTTGGTATGACACGTGTGATTATTTACCATTATTGCACAACAATATTTAAAAAAAATCGCAATGCCGTAGACATTGTGGAACATTGGTATACGCATGGTTCTATGTGTCACCTAACTTTTATTGATAATTTTTTTTATGAAACATATGATTCCCATACTTAAATGTCGTACTTTTTTTTGTAAAATAGCAGATAAAACCCTTTATATAATTCAACAATTAAATCAAAATTGGAACCTACATTGTAAACATGGTTCTTCATAACCGTTATTGAAGTTTGACGACATGCAAAACGCACGGCATACAACTTTCAACATCAATTAAAATTAATACAGTATTATATAATGTTGAGGAGAAAAAAACCTTGATTATACATTTATCCCAATCTTGTCATGTGATATTCAACATTCTTTCATTCTTTTATTTCAGATAGTGTAAACAAGTGGTGAGAATGGATATTTCTAGAACTTCGTCTATACTTGATTTATAAGAAAAGCAGCGTGTAAAACCAGATATCGATACTTGTGTTGGACACAATATGGAGTGCCTACTTGATCATAAACCCTATGACACATCAATTAAATCATATGACACATCAATTAAATCATATGACACACCATTGAAACCATACGACACATCGATGAAACAACATTATGACACATCTCTGAAACAATACGAAACATCTTTAAAGGCGTATGAGTCTTCCATCAAACCTTATGAGTCGTCAATGAAGTACGAGCCGTCACAAAAACCATACGATTCACCAATCAGATCAGCATACGATCACTTTCAAGTTAGGCATCCTTACGATCATGTGATACACAAACCTTATGGTGTCACCCCAATGAAACCATACGAGCAGATGCCGATGGCACCAGTTCCAAGCGACCAGGATTTTTCTGGCATGACGACACCGTCAAAAATGGAGATTAAAGAACAAGTTGGAAGTACCGGGAATCCCCTCAATGATAATGCAAATGGTACCAGCGGTACAAGTGAGGCCGGTGATGACGTGGCTAGTAATGATCAAGACATAGGAGATGTGGACAGTGAAGATGAAACTCCAAGCACGACGACCAATCCCCCAGAGAGTCCTGAAGATGAAGAAAAGGGTGGTAAGAAATCCGGAGTCGGCGTACGACGATCAGAAAAACCTCCATATTCCTACATAGCTCTGATAGTCATGGCAATTCAATCATCTCCGACAAAAAGATGCACCCTAAGCGAAATCTACCAATTCCTTCAGCAAAGATTCCCTTTCTTCAGAGGCAGCTACCAGGGATGGAAGAACTCAGTCAGACATAATCTGTCTCTAAATGAATGCTTTATCAAACTGCCAAAAGGGATTGGTCGTCCAGGCAAGGGTCATTTTTGGACAATTGATCCAGCAGCGGAGTTTATGTTTGAAGAAGGCTCCTTCCGCAGAAGACCACGAGGTTTCAGAAGGAAGTGTCAGGCGTTAAAACCGTTCGGGATGTTGAACGGTATGGGAGGTGGTGGTGGGATGATGAGTCATTATGACTTTATGAGTCCTCACAGCTCAGCTATGAACATGTCCTGTGGTATGAGTAATGCTCAGATGGCGTCCTATGATCCTTATTCACAACAGATGATGGCAGGAAATTCCATGCAGCAGATGAGCATGGGACATAATTATTATAATAACAGGTAAGATTATTGTCTTAGTTTAGAAATAAAGGGATGGACAAAATGTATATATTCTTACTCGGTTAAACTGGATTCATTATTTCCTTAAAAAAAACTTATTTTTTAATTTTCCGGACTAAAGAAAACATTAGAGTAGTTGAAATTCATTCAGTAGTTCGCAAAACCTCCGGATAAAGGAATTTTGTATCATCAATGTTAAGACTGTTAAACAAGGGAAGATAATTTTAGAATTGTCTTCCCTTATTCTTCAAAAATTTACTCCTTATTGCAATAATCATTAAAATCAACACCGCTATCACATGAGATAATCAGGACCTCTTATTAAAAATGTCGTATGTCTAAATACCTGGTTCTCAGAAGAAGCAAAAAACTTTCTTTTTATTTCGACCTAAGTGATCCTAAAATAAATTAGTCTACACAGAAGTGCATTAAGTTAAGTGTTAGTTTAAAGATTGTATAATACAGGGTGTATTTTTTAAAGTTTATTAACAGATAGCAAATCATTATAACATCTGAAACGCTATATATAAATACATCTCGTTTTCAGCAGTTGCTCAAAATCGTGTTCAGAATTTGTGTGGCATCATGACATAGTTGGTTTTATTATTGGTCATCCCGCCATGGAAACATAAGTAAAAGTCGGGATTATGAAGATATCATTTCTTATTATAGCGTTATGCCCTTTGTTGGTTGTATTTTACAATGACCTTCACACAATTAATAAATGAAAATCCTTTAAACTAATTTCCAAAATATCATAAAAATCGATGAAGTATTAAGCGAGTAATGCTTTTCTAACCTGTACACAGGAATAGTTTTGAGAAATAAAGATGACGTCTATGAGTATCTTCCCTTTTTTAACAGTATTTTCAATTAATCAACTTAAATTAAACTCCAAAAGATGATAGAAACGCATCTGCAAAATTTCATAAAAATCAATAACTTATAACAAGAACGTTTTTGGGCAGTAAAGATGGCTTCGGTGAGTTGCTACCTTTTGAAAGGAATATTTTTCAATAACCGCCACACAATAAACTAATAACAATCATGAAAAGTTATCTGATATATGTCACAAAAATCAATAAGGTATAAAGCCAGTTACGGTGTTCTAAACTATGTACATGACATTTTCGAGGCAGTGAAGATGGCGTCTGTGGAAATCCTAGAAATACTCGCTTTATTTTTTAGTTCCCTGTGGGATAACCAGGGGCGGCGGAACGGGGGGGGGGCAGGGGGGGGCGGTATCCCCCTCTGCCCTTTGACAGAGGGGGCTGAGGGGGGCTGAAGTGCCCTTCTCAGATGCAGAAGAATAGCAGTTTTTATAGTTTTTTTTTACTAAAAAT
>JAUUEB010505252.1:0-10203 GCA_032362205.1 Clione limacina | reverse complement strand
TATTTGATTCTGTAGGAGAGTACTGAGTTTTAAAACATACTGTTTGAACACATACAAACTGATTGTAATGTTGTTGAACAATGCCACGGCGATAAACTTTATCTTGGCAGATAATAGGCTATTTCATAAAACTATCTCTGATATCTAAGTTTCTAAATTACCTGTGTCCATCTGACTTCCAAGCTTTAATTTCTCTTTTACTCAAGACTGGAGGACAGGCGCGTAAATTAGTTTAAAACGGTGCAAATCTTGATCGAAATGGGACTGTGACCATTCCACCATGTCCTCCTGGCTTTGCGCCTGCTGGAGAAGACCACTTTGGTATATAAAAGAAAGTATGATCATATTTGATCCAAAAAAAAAATTTGATATTACTTACAAAAAATAAAATCAGTGTATATCTAACTCACTGTTTTTGAAATAATTTCCCCTTGTATTCGATTCTGGAGGAGAGCTTTGAGTTGTACATTGTTAGTTTTGGCAAATAAGAAATGAGAAATGATGGTGAAAAATGCCAATATGCCATATATTATTGCATGTTTATTTAAATATGGCATAAAGTCTGTTTCATACTTTTATTTTTAGAAGATTTCTATTCAAGTGTATTATTCGTACTAGAAGAGTTCTCGTTACATGAACGGTATTTTTTAAAACACAAAATAATCATGTTCGTAATGCATAAAAGATATTTATTGGCCCTTATTTGGTTGTGTTTTCGCAATTCAAATCAATGTATTCAATCGTCCACACCAATTTCCTATATATGGGAAATTAGGAGTGATCTTTAAGATAAATTGTGAGAAAAACGTGCCGTATCATTGGTTGAACCAGGTTGTCTCGCATATTTGACCGGAACTTGCCCTCCTGAGCACACTTCCTTCTTTTACTGAGGTACGCCGATGGCTAAGTCTCGGAGACTCGTGAATTGCGTCATCAAACGAATCACGGAAGAAGAAGTTCAAATCGTTTCAACTGTATGCTCACCTTAAGCGTAACAAAATGATTAAGATCAATGTTCTTTTACAATCTAAAGATGTGTATTAATTATTTTATAGCAACTTTAACCCCTACTTCTATTAAAACTTGATGTTTGGATGTAGTGTTTTTACCGTTGAGAAAAACTATGAACTTTGCCTTTACTTCTGAGCAAAAAGAAAGCAAAGTGCTCACCACTATTTAACGATATATTTTAATCTTGTATATTAATGGCGCCTTTATTGTTTTTTTCTTCCTGTTGTTTGTATTTCAAACTACATGATTTGGTTATTTTTTCCGACATTCAACACAATGCGTGCATCATTAAAGAAGGGACGACTTATCGGCAAAAAATGATCTAAACCATTCTTTGCTAAACTGACTTATCCACTTATTCTGACTGGACACACACAAATATCACGGTTAACAGTATTCATTAAACAATGATCGTACAAATCTATTTATTCAAATATGAACTTGCGGTGTGACATTTAGATGAACACTGAACACATTATTCAGCCTGTTTTGAAAGTGCATTTGCACTAACAAAGGTTTCTGTCTTCGTCTTTTTGCGTATAACTTGATGTTAATCTCGATGTCTGCTCTCCTAAGATAAGATTTCACACGGAAGAAGTTAATTGTCAGTATTGGGGCGATATCCACGAATAGTCAACATCCCTGTCATAAATCACAGATAGACTACGTCGCTTCTTAAGTGAAACACTGGTACTGCAGTGACGCATGTACTAATGAACATTTTAATGACGTCCAGACGAATTCAAGCCTCTCTGGTTTTACACACTAGATATGTGATATTTAATGTCCCTAGATTGACTTTGTAAAGCAGACAAAACTATCTCTGTTTGTTATTCCGATTATTTTTGCAGTTTATCACGGAATTTTTTTTAATGACCAAAATAAACCATTGCGAAAATTAAAATTATAATCAACAATATAAAACTGAATGATGATTGCGAAACTGGAGACCAACTCTGTTTTTTTCCTCGAAAGGGTAAACATTGAGTTTGTCGGTCTAAAATTGGCCAAAATGCAATAGACAGCAATAATTCAGATATAATTTAATATGTCGAATCAGTTTTTATTGTTGATGGCCGATTTTAGTTAGATAAACAGCCCATAAATAACTTTTGTATTTTTCGCTTCTTTTCAATTTCTTATCAAATAATAGAAAACATAATTTTGAGATTTTAAAACGAGAAACAGCATTCAAACGCTGGATTAAAAAAGTGCTTAAAATGTTTAAGACCAGATTAGATAAGAGAAGTTTATTGTCATATATATATTATTTACATAACACATAATGACATTCTTTATGATCTTCAGGACAAAGTATATAACATAGTCACATAGAAACATACAGACATAAGCATACATATTAATATCACGCAAAAAGTACTTAACCACACATTGAATTATATAAAGAGCAATACCGTGAAAAATTTACAATCAACATAGTTTTACTTTTTAGGGTTCCAAAAGGAATAGGGAAAGGTCGCTACCAAGTGCATCCTCGGTTATGAGCAATCCAAATCCTGAAGAAGGACTGTAAAGGAAACAAGGGAAAAATAACTTGTCTATTATTTATTAAACGGATTGCTGATGAAAATAAGCTTTTATAGAAATAAATTATATATGGGCAAGGATCTGTCTAAACATAATTTTCTTATTTACTTATATAAGATCCTTAGGTAAACCAATACAAACAGAACAATACAACGCAACAATTTTTATTTTAAACTAATATTAAAACATTAAAATTTATTCACATTTTCTCATTACACAAACAATATAAAATTGACATAATATTGATAGCAAACAGGTTTCGCCAAAATTTATCTTCAGTGTTTAACAAAATATCAAAGTAAATACACACATATATACATTATCCAAAAGTAAATAAAGAATAAAGCTTACGTAAAATTCAACAAACAAATTCACAAAATACAGAACTAAGTCAAAATGTAGAAGGTCAGCAAATCTAAACAAATCAATGTAGTCATTCATTCATTAATATTTAAGTGTGTTCAGTTAAATTCCAGGAATTCAAGCAGGGGCACCACGAGCAGGACCACTTAATCACCTGTGGGGAATTAATGAGATGAAAACCAAATGAAAATAAAAGGAATAAAAGTTGCAAAAACACTTTTACTAAATATTATATTATAATTATATATTAAATTCAACACTCTCGATCTGGTCAAATAACCTGATGATAAGCAATAACGTCAAACGTACTTACATAGTCTGCATAACTTCTATACTGAATGGCCGTGTACATGAAGTTGACCTTTCCCACATTTGTACAGCAGTGTCAGCTGCACTAACTGTTAGTCCCTACATCAGGGATATTGCTGCTGACCATTAGTTACTTCTCAAACAGTCCTGCGACATTGTATCTCTCTGAGCTGACTTCACCCTATTGAGTCTGCTGAAACCAACTGCGGCTGTGCTAACATTTTTTGTTTTAACAAGTCTTAGCAATTGCAATACATTTGCAAAGAGTCAGTGTTTATTTTTACAAGGTTATTAAAAACTTCCAAAACATCTCTGCATGTTTATGTTCGTTCATAACGCGGCCTTCCAAACCGTGCAATCCGGATTTCATCTTTCTCTGTGTCACAGAAGAGTATAACGTAATGGTTCATTATTCCTACGACCTCTTCATCGCTAAACAAAGCCAGATTTTCACTCTCGGGCGGCCAAGACCTAAGGTAAAAAACTCTGCAACTCGACAGTGTTTGTACCGGAAACACTTCGAATCGAATGTCAATATACCGAACAGCTGTTTCTGTCAATTCCACGAATGCCAGCATCAGCCGCAGTTGCATCAATAGCCAGTGCTGCGCTTTCAATGTTTTCGAGTTTTTCCTGAGTGTTCATCATCTGATTCAACCCTTGCTTCTTCCATATGTTGCACCGACCATGGACGTTTAGATGACCCGTTGTCGTGCACCGGGCTCTGTGTTTCCTGGTAAAATGTTTTATCAAACTGGGATTCTGAGATACCTGCTGATGTTTTTAACGCGACCAATTGCATTGTTGCACCATCAATCTCTTGTTCCATGTCTGTAACCATCAACGAGTCAGATTGGAGTCACTGTAACAGAGTTGAAATGGTTGACATGAAGTCCGGCAAAGTGTTGAAACAACTCACAAAGTTGGTATTCGTCAATTTGTTGACCAAATCTCTCAACGCTTTGGAGTTCGCAGTCTGAATGTGTTCACTCTTAAAATGTTTTTATCAGCGGCCATGGCTCTTTCCTACCTGTTTGCAAACCAGCGTACCCGCCTTGACTCCACTGACTTATGGGATGTTTTCATCGAGAATTGCGGCAATCGCATTTAAGCCACGTCTTTGTTTGGGGATCATGTTATAACACTTGAATTTATCCTTCGGAGTTTTTTCAACTTCTCCAATTGCAGTTTTGTTGCCATATTTAATGACATCATGGATTACAAGCTCTAGATTGTGAGCGACACAATTTGCCTTAACTAAATAACTTTCAATCCGATTTTGAAGCTTTTCGGCAACGTTGTCTTCCTTTCCCATGTTCACGGCTGCTCCTACAAAATTACATGATACCAAACTTGTCTTCTGCTCAGCTTCACCAACACCAACAGATTTCAAACTATCATCTATTCGATTCAGGACACCCATTGCAGTTCCTGATTCTACTGCAACACAATCAATCATAGTAGTTTTGATATTGCCTTGTCCACATATCTTAAATACACACCCTCTTGTTCTACCAGTTGTTTCCAGTTGCTTTAATAAACAATGAATATCAAGGTGGGCTACCTGTACTTCGAACCTACATTTTCAATCAACTTCACAACCAGTGATCTTCCGTTCTCTACCTATTGATGTGCATTCTCAGGCTGCTTAACTGTTGTAATAAGGTTGGGCAGTGGGCACAAATTTGAACTTGTCCGACAGAAACGAGTTTTATTTAACAGCTTGCCCGCCGATAAAATGAGTTGCCCCGGGCTATCGGGCAGGGGATTTGTCGAGCCCTGCTTGGTACGCACCTTAATGAGAGTTATGTGTGTTTTAGTCTCCAAGGTGTTATTTTCTGTTTACCAAAAAAACTGCGAAAACATCATTTAAATCGGGTCTTAAATAACGAAAGCTAACTACTTTGTCTAACACTTTATCATATCATAAAGCGAGTCACATTCTTTCAAACTCATTTAAGAACTCCAATGATAGAAAATTGACTTAAGTTTGACTATAAGACACTGTATTCCGACATTATCACTTATATTACTCATGTATACAAATTAGATAATAATCATCTGGTCGTAAACATCAAGTATATTTAATAACATTCACAGGTGCATCCTATTTTCTAACAGAACCATTCACGCTTAAGCCTGCCCATCGACCTACCTGCCTAGCTGCCTAGCTGCCTACCAACCTGTCTACTGAATTCTACCTACTCACCTAGAAGGTTAGATGTTTTCCCTTATGTTTCTTGTTTAAAGAAGGAAAAACAAGTTTTCATAAAACATATTTTAGTCCCTTTTTGTTGCTGGCTAAATATATTGACCAACTTAAAACTTATCAACCATGACTAAAACATGTGACAAATGTTCATCGGACGACGTCGGGCGTAAACGTGTCGGCCATGTTTTTAGAACAAACAAAGCGGTGTCATGGTAGTCTATATCGAGGTAGTACGTTACGACTTTCATGATTGGCTGACTCCAGACATCCCATAAATAGAATCCATGTCTATATAAAATATTATTCCAACGATTCCTTGGTGGAACTAAAGGTTTCATTGTACCCTTTCTACCGAGGCACTATCTGTCCTAGTTTTTAATGATGTTTTTTTTTCTATATAAAATACTATGTTTTAAGAACGAGTCGGGAATGGTCTCAAAGGAAAATACGAATTGGTGTGGTCTATGTAAAACGTTGTATAACCAGTAACCAGTTATAGAAAGAACATTCCGTCTCATATATATAAAGCAAAGGGAAATTCACTTGCGTAAGTTCGTATTCAACCCCGAAAAGCATGCTAGCGCAGGAGGAGGTTTTTCATACTTGGTTTCTAACAATTTCTTTTTTTTAAATTGTTATTACATACAGCACATGTAAAACCAGCAGCCCACCTAGAAAGATTTTAAGTTAGCAGTTTTGATAAAATTAGTATGAGATTGTTTTAAGTCTTGCTTATTCCTTGACGCTGAACCGCTTTCCAAAAATTTAAAATATTCTCCCAATAATTCACGTCTCCATCCACTATTTAAAAAAATATCTTGTCGGAGGATTACTCTGCACCCCATTACCCTTAGTACTCTGCCAGACCTGGTCTTATCTTAAATGTGTCGAAATTCTTTGATCTCTCAAATACAATATTTCCCAGACTGATAATTGGTGATAATTAACTCATCCTGTATCAATAATTCTTCACAAAATGCATATTGTTCTAGCTTACAAACAGTCTTGAGATGTACGAACACATTTGTTTATGTAACGATGAGTCGTCTGATCTAGTGTATTAGCTTGACTTGTCACTTGAATTGAAGCATAAGAATAGACAATATAAACGAACTTATGTCTATGTAATGTAATACCTTCTACATAAAAAATATGTTTGTGGCTGGCTTGGTTGGCTGGCTGGCTGGCTGGCTGACTGGCTGACTGAAATATTTGTATGTAAATGGATAACAGCCACTGTTTAGACTCAATCGACCTGAAACAAAAGCAATGGATGTGTATATATAACCAGATGTGTAGTTTAAGCTTTTACTGCAATTCGGTTGACTGTAAGAAATGTTATTAGCGATTTTTTGTATATATTCTCAGTAATCGCGCCATGAATCTAAAATTAAATTTGAACAAACATGCACCATCTTCTGGACGCACTTAATACACAGGTCGCAAATTTAATTAACACAGTTTTCTCTTTCTGTATTACTAGACGATGTAACCACCAGCTGATAAAAATAGTTAATTATAATACAGGTTGTTTTCAAACTACCGGGCAAGACCGGGTACTTCAGCCACTAGCAATGCATATTATAAAGTATAACATTACGTCTATAATATAAGTTCATTCATATCTCAACTTTTAACATCTTACACCTACTACAAACGTTTATGTAACGACATGTAATGGTTAACATTGTTGGTAACGACATCCGTCTTACCTGTAATAGCATCATTTATGGTAAAACGCGCTTTTTTGAAAAACCATGACATTATCGTTCGCGAGGGATTTTTTTCGCGTATCACAATCAGATTTTAAAATATTTGCTTCTTTTCTCATTGCGATGATCTAGAAGTATTATTGTTTTCCTTGTCGCACGCATGACCAATAAGTGCGCTATTATGACATTTTCTCTCTCCCCCCCCCCCCCCCGTCCGCTCTTAACTTTATAGTGACCCTTTTTATTAGTGTCGACGAATGGGCTTTATTTTAAAGAGAAGTTTAGTTTAAAAAAATTATAATGCTTATTAGAATTCTGGTTATGTAACCTACATCATTAAAAAGAGGTAGGAACAGATGATAGTCAATGAGATATGATATAGACAGGACAAATGATATGACATATATCAACGTATCCAACATTACCTCGATCCATTGTTATTCTGTATAAAAAAGGGAAAAGAGATGACGCAGAGGGAAGTTAAGAGTATAGTGACGTCGTGTGTAAGAAGACAGTACTGTTGAAGAAGATGAAGATATACAATATACAATCTCATCAATCAGATTGTTAGCATTTGGTACTTATTCCTCAAGCCCTTGAGTTGGAATATTAATTTAACTTAATGTTTCAACTTCCCCGGGGTCAGAGAGCGGACTGCCCCATTCCCAAATCCGTCTTTTATTGCCACAGACATTCCGAAAAGTTGCTTTTGGACTTTAGCTAGGTGGAATTTGTTAGTTCTAGTCCTAACACTAGAAGAAGAGATACAGGCGTGCAAAAGCTTAAATTTTATGTTCTCTAAAGGTTAACGTTTACTATTACGTTTACGTTAACTATTTGAAGAAAGAAAAATTAAGGATAGAATATTGAATAAGGAAAAATATTACAAGAGGATACATTACAAATTTAAAGAAAAAAATGTAGAGATGCCCTGCCTTTCAAATGATAAATTGGGTTAAAAGCGTTAAAAATCAAAGTTCGCCAATGAACGTGAAAGCATGTGTCCACTCTACGATTACAAGCGAATGCAACAGCGCACTACAAATAATAAAATCCTAACTGACCGAGATTCAAAACTATTAAAAACTGAATTTATGTAAAAAGCGATGTCACACATATGGTGGTAAGTCAAACAAATAGTTAAACTAATACAAGTAACCCCCTGGCTCCAGGTCCCCGAACGGGACAAGACTTACTGGAATATGAGTTCCTCTATTCGAGGGAGGTGCCTCATGTATCCACAACCCTTTACCAAACGAGGACACTGGCACCGATAACATTGTATCTTTGAATCTAATTTCTTTGAAATGTTTTATTATAGCGAATCAAAATAAAGTAATTTTTGTGTGCATGGTAAGCACGTTTTTGTAAACATAGTGTTAGGAGTGTTGATAAATTAGTAAGTAGAGATAGTGTTCATTAGCTAGTTCTACTCTATAACCATGTACTGACTTAATCAAAACATAGAGGGTTGAGAACTTCTCTAGCCTAAACTGATTAGGTAAATAAATCACATTAGATACATAGACTTTCCCTTTCAAGATATGTACAGTTGATGCCTGTTCTCAGTATCGACAGAGGGTCAAAATAAAATAAAAGTCTAAATCAGTTATCTTACTTTGTAATAATGGCCTGCTAAGTAAAATATACATTAAGTGTTTATCAGCCATATTAGTTTAAGTTTGTAGATTGCTAAGTAAGAAATACAAATAGGGTGCACTCATGGGAGATATTTATGTTTAACAATCAGCCATCTTACCTACCAATTAAAGACAGCAAAGTAATACAGATGAAAGCAGCGTTTACTTTTTGACACCATTGCATTTAAACATTGATTTATCTTACCATGCGCCTAATGACTGGTAAATAAAAAGCAGAAATACATTGTACCAGTGAAAATAGTTGAACTTTGTTATATAGAGATTTACTTAGCAAAATGATTCTACCCCACTTTCCCAATCTCTTTTTGTTCATCGACTCCCAACCAAGACACCGAGATAACGGAAACGAATCCAGTATAATATTCCACCCCGGGTCAGATCTCCTAAAAAGGCGAAACGAAAGTATGATGAGTTTTACAAGTGGAAAAGAGGTGTGGTATTTAGGTTGTTTATGGCTGTTTTTCTTCAGGGCATGTATGCTCTTGTCGCTTTGACCTATTATGACATTTTCACTTTCATTGCTTGTATCGTGCGATCCTGTTCTTCCTTTTGTCCAAAATATTTGAACTATCTATTTGTAAAGATAAGGTACAAGTATCTTCAATGTCGTTTAGTTACCTCTTATAGATAAAGATAATCGGAATTTATGATAAACCGATTAAAAAAACTGAAACAGTTCACATTCAAGATCTGTTTTCAAGAATTATTTGGGATTGTTTGAATAAACAAGTGTACTATACTGCAAGGAGTCACCAGGTATATCTTAACATTTCACAGCCACTTAAGATTATCCTGTTCAAAATCTGGATATGTCATAGTAATCTTATATTTAAACGAATGAAAGATAGACATTTAGTATACACAGTTTCCGATAAGAAACATGTCGAGATCGTCTGTATCCGGGAAAGAAGGGTTTCCGTGGATGTAAATTCGTTGAATTTGAAAGAGGTGCAGTTTGAAGAGGTGTCATATGACCAAGCCCAGTGTTTGAAGGTCACGTCTGTTCTTAAAGGGCGAGATGTTTTAATCAAATATTAAAGTAATGTTACTATATTAAGAGAGGAATTTCCTCTCGTGTAAAATTGATACAAGTAATATACGATACTAGTTTCTAAAGTACCCGGTCTCGCCCGGGAAGTAGGGTATGAACAAGAAAATAACACATATTGTCCTAGTGTTTTTAACCACTATGTAGAATGGACATAGACGGTAGAAGGGAGTCCTCACTCTCCGCTATGAGCCAGTATGCCCCGAAACCTGCTTAGAATATGACAAGAATCTTAGATACGAAAAAAGGTTTGGGTGCCTTAAGGTTAGACCACAGTAAATAAAAATATGAGTATTTACTATGTTCTTTCACTAACGTATTTTCCATCCTGACCCTAGA
>JAUUEB010505241.1:0-10203 GCA_032362205.1 Clione limacina | reverse complement strand
TTAAATTGTCTTTTGAAGAATATAAAAACATGGTGATTTGCATCTTTTAATTTTAATGAGAAAGTAAAAAATTTGATTTTTATGACAAATTTTCTCACGATTTTCTATGCTCATGGGGACACTAATTGGTCTAAAAAAAATGCCATTGACAAGAACTTGTATTTAAGGTAATCTTTCTTAGAGAGCTACTCATCCCGGACCTTTAGGGACCCATACTACAATATTATATAGGCTAGAAATTCAACTTGAGGGGGGGGGCATGGATTTAGGGTCTGGGTGCTGGACTACTATGTCTACATACAACGTCTTGAACATCTCTTATTATGGAATTGTATAGCAAAAACCTCTCATGATTATTCTGTACGACGACATTTTTCCACTCATGAACTATGTGCTTTGGAATGAATCCCATCAACAAAAACGGCTCTGTGTGAGTCAAGACAGTTGAGCAGAGAAAACATTTTCAATTCATTTAAGGCCCTTGCCAGTGGCAACGATAATTCAATGCAGTTGTCGATCTCGATCATTGTGTTCTCTCATCTCTATGTCAATTATCTAATCGTAAAAAAACACCAGGGACAAAAACAATCGCATCTACCTAAGTTTCAACGGATTTCAACTGTTTTTGTCCTTGGTGATTTTAAGATTTCTATTTTTATGACTATTTCAGATAATCACATGTAGTCAACCCACTTTTTATCGGCGCTATCAATTATCTGATAAACAATATTCTTGGATTGACATGCATAAGACACCATAATGCATTGGTAAAAACCCATAGATCAAAATGTGGCAAGAGACCTCTCTTATGACATTTAGAGTGTTGTTCAATGGGGGAAGACTTGACTTGTCACTTTTTGACTCCTTAATCACTCCTGGCAAAATAGGAATTAGACCCAATCAGTCAACTAGATGTCCGCACAAAGAACGACCAAGCAGGCGTTCTAAAACTTCTGAATAAAGCTTCCAAAAGATATTCCATCTTCATTACAACAGTATCCAAGGAAGCTTAAACGGGGTGTTAGCCTAACAATTTATAACGAGGACTTCACTACGTAGATCGTAGGTCCACAGTGTGGAGAGTTATAATTGTTACGCCAACGATGCGGTGCAAAAAAGGCCCAGCTCGAATAGTCACCTTTTTCATCTCACACTATAATAAGAACTGTCTCATTACATCTACGGTCTGCCCGGACCAAAATCTTTTAAAATACATAAGTCCGTGACATACGCTCCGCCACGCAATGACTATGATGAGGTGCTTTCTCGCTTATGACAGTCAGCCAAAGTATAAAAACTGAAGTGGTACCCAAACAGTGCACGGACGGTACACAAAGTTCTTTTAAATATAAATGCATGCAAGTGTCAATACGTTGTAATTTCGTGGAAATTAGAATTAATGCCCTATGAGTACACGGACGGTTCATAGGGTCTTGCAAATGTTAATACATGAATGTTTAAATAGTTTAGAGATAATGGAAATGAAAGAATTCCCAAAGAGTACAGAGGTCCTTTTGTATGCATACAATTGAAAATAAAGGCAAGAAACTACAACAAATATCAGTCTGCAAATACTTTATCTTTCATTTTATGAAATCGTAGAATACACATGTTCGCCAGCAAACTGATACCTACAAGCCCCTATTGATCTAATGGCACTAAGGGCTAGGAACGCCCAAGAACGCACGAAAAGCTCAGAAACAAACGTCCAAGAAAACACATTACGAACAGTGCACAAAATAGCTGAGGTAGGCAAAAACAAACTGTGAAGGAAGGCACAGTCAGATAAGAAAAGACAGGGGAAGAAAGAATTCAGGCCAGGAGCGCCGAAGAACTCTAGGGTCTTGTAGGGTATCGGTTGCCCGCCGATTCGTTGTTCCCCAAACGATCGGGCTAGAGGTCCACTGTCTTCAAGTAACGATACTTCCTTGGCTAAGAACCGACTTTTTACCAAAAAGGAGTCCAGGTTCCGCTAGTCCGAGCTCTAGAATGAAAAAGACTGTCGAAACCCCACGGATAGGCGTGAAAGCACCTTACCAATATGTCTAGGTGTAGCGGCGGAGCGTATGTCACGGTATTATATGTACACAGGATATAAGTGGTCAGAGTTATCTTAGTGACATCATATATTGAGAGACTTTAAAGCCTTAAGCTATCTCTGATCTAAAATGGAACTTCTATATTATTAAAGCTGTGGCAATATATAATAGACTAGGGTAGGATTCCTTTCCCACTGCAGAGGGATCCTTACGTTTTTAACTATCTTCTTTGTTTTAAAATATCAGATCCTCCTAAAATGGAGTATTGGTGCCATAATATGTTCTTGTAGATTCCAAGGATGTACTTATTAGCCTTTACAGACTTAAGCGGGGTCTGCATATAATAGGTTCGTGAATAGGTTTTCTTACAGACGTGATGTTGCAAGCTGCACACTTTTCTTCACGCATAGTTCCATTGTATATACAATCAAACTCGTAACAACCGCACACGCTTAAGCCGAATTTTCGCTTACATGGAAGAAAAACTTGATTACCGCATTTCCCCTTTCATTATCTTTGTTAAAGAAACACGATTTAACCGACAGTGCATTTTTACTTTCTTTGATCAACCTAACTAAGAGTGAAATTTGGTATAATGTCTACATTTTGAGATTTCGCCATTTTTAAAACAAATTTGGAATTTGTCAAGCGACATATTATTTTAGCGAACACAATGTGTAAATGGTTCTCTTGTTTCCATAACGGGAGTTGCGATGTATATAACTAGAAACGTTTTCAATCGTCATAAATTAGACATGTGCATTTGATGTGTGTTTATACACACATTATACGTGGACGTTATATGATAATAAATAACACAAAAAGAGATTTCCCTTCTTTTTATCAAGAAACGAATGTATCTATTACTTATTGATAAAACTGAGTTTAAGTCAGTGGAATCTCAGTCACTGTTGTGTAGGTAGATTAATACGGTTTAAATGCGGTCAAATGGTATAATATCATTCCTTCAAAAGAACTTAACTAACTGATCAATAAAAATGAATATTTTCATTTAAGCCCTGCCTACGTAGCAATCATTTAAGACAAGGATCAACCCCTGCTTTTATTCAAATTTAAATAATCGAAAAAACATTGATATTTAAAGTATTTGGAACAACTCATTACCATGTGTAAAGTTAACAGGGTTGTGGTACTTTTGGGTATATCTATATAAATCCTGTTTCTTTTAAATATCAGCGAAAAGGTAGATGTGTAACCAAGTGACGTCATACCGTTTACCCTTGTCTGATCGCTTCCGTCTGTTATCAAATGGTTTGTTAGGCACGACGTTATCGAGGGTACGTAATTCATCGATCAATTAACACTTTTAAAACCAAATCTCACGTTTCAACCTACTCGTCTGGCATTACTCCCGTCGTTAAGTTACTAATACCGTCATAAGCACGAAGACGAACAAAAAAGACAAAGCGTCAGCACTCACTAAAATACACACAATATAAAAATAAGATGAATTTATCGTCCCTTTTTTGAAGCTGTTGTTCTATGGTAAACAATGAAAATGTATACATTATAAAATTACTTAAATTCGCGTCTTCATGGCGGTAGAGTTATGTTAATGTTTGTTATATGTGAAGGAGCAGATAGTTGTTATGTAGATTAGGATCTCAACCGTTAAGAAGATGTTGATGGCAGACAAGCATGAACATATAATGAGAAAGTTGGCAGTTGGAACCTAGTGAGAGTAGGAATGTAAACAGGTTTGATATGTCTTCTGCATGATGGAAACATAAGATTGGCTGTATAAAAAAACTACTCTATTAACAAAAATGCGCTAAGATAGCTTGCATCTAAAAGGTTCAAAAACTACATGAATAACCATAACCCATTGCGTCTTTCAGTTTGTTTTAATGATAATTACACATTGAACTTATAACGGTTAATATCTTGAAAATATACAATTAAAGCTTCGTTTTTAACATAAAATATATTCTATTATTTTGCTCTTCTTGCACTAGTTGATTAGTTTGTACATGTTTTGCTTAATAACAAATGTATTGCTTGATAACACATGTTTTGCTTGATAGCACGTTTTCTGCTTAATAACACATGGTTTGTTTGATAACACATGTTTTGTTTGATAACACATGTTTTGTTTGATAACACATGTTTTGTTTGATAACACATGTTTTGCTTGGTAACACATGTTTTGTTTGATTGATAACACATGTTTTGTTTGATAACACATGTTTTGTTTGATAACGCATGTTTTGCGTTAACACTTTTGGTGCTTCCCTTCGCCCAAAGAGTGGCTGCTTTCCGTCTTCAAAAGTCAAATTATATTTAAATCTTTGTTTTGCTTGTATTCCGAATGGCAAGATGTAAACATTGATCAAAAATACATAATATATACATTAAGAGATGTGAATATAGTCCAACCTGCCTCCACGGGCATCTATTTAAATTGGCTACTTAAACGAAAGCAAAAATTAAAAGATTGTTTGAATTTTTATTGAATATATCATTGTAAAAATGGTCACCAATAGCTCACATTATAAATATTGTATACAATTAGTTTGAGAACTTCGTAAAATCGTTTAACAGGTTTGTAGAGATAAAGCAGCTTTAATTTGACAATCTTTTATTTACTAAGCGGCTAAATATAACGCGAAATTGAAAAAAATGTTACCATATGAAAAATTCCAAAATTATATTATTAACCTACTATGTGATCATTTCCTTCTTTCTGCTTGTTATTTTCAAGTGGTCATTAATGCCCCATAAGTACTTTTTGTTTCTCATTTGCATAATGTTATAATACACGGTTATAGACCACAATTCACAATACGCTGTTTGCTCTCTCGTGGGGCAATTTGTGGCGTCACAGCTTTCACTGATTGGCTCACCCAGATAAACATGATTTTGTTCAAGTTTCGTGTTGACAGCTTTTTAAGAATATCTTAATAAAAGATTGGTCCAAACCTGGGTATATATAATAATAATAATAATGTCACTTTTATAGCGCTTTCCCTCAACAGGGCCAAGCTCAAAGCGCTTATATCGGATGAAATGTGAATGTATTCAAAGTAGACGTTAATAATCATCATATGGACTTTACGTGTTGATAATTTGATACACAAGCTGGACTATTATCGTTTAACCTTCGGGTAAATTATCAACAGGTAAAAGTCTATATGCTATAATTATTTCATATGATAAATCATTTATTACGGAAAGCCAATATAAAAGACAAGTCATGCACACGTCTAATAATTGATTCTTCAAGGACCAACGTGTATCTGTCTTATTTAGCGACAAAATTAAAAGCGAGCAGATATAACTAAAAGGTTTACTGCTTACATGGAGAACTGAGTTGTTATAAATTTTATTGCTGGATTGTGGAAATATTATGGCTTCTTTAAAAGTTCCGAGAATTTTTCAGCCACAGGATATGATTTTCACCTCATCGGCTGCTAATCTAGCGTACATCTTTCTCCCGGAGCTAATTATGTCATGACAGTACAATTACAACAAAAAATATACCCAGTATATAAATATACTGTTCTGCGTGTCTCAGTTTCAGCTTGAACATTTCTGACACAGTGGGGACTAGCCATAAATATCGTTCTACTTTAAACAAATCAACGAGAGATAATTTTGTTGACAGATAATAAGAATAAACTTTGTTTAAATGAGCCAAGTTTCCGCATGGTCCATCATCATAATATTATTGTTGAATAACATCTAGGATATATGTCAGGTACAAGAACCGCAACTGTTGATGACTTTTGAGATGACAGCCAAGTGAAACGTGTAATTACCCTTGTTTATCTTGGAACCTCCAGGAACTACCAGCTGTAATGCTCATAGTACATGTTTATAAAGAGCAATTCCGACTTAAGTACGCACTTCACCGGGTGGCACACTTTACTTATATCAGGGTAGATATAATACGTATAACTGGGTCATTCTACTACGAATAAGTAAATACAGGTTTAGACTTTAAGCTTTATGCTAAAGGAAAACTTGGCTTTGATAACCATCTGGATTTATTATCCACTTTGAAGGCCAGTCAATATTATATTAATTTCTACAAAATCAAACATTTGTCCATAAAATCAATCTAAAGTATAAACATTGAATTGATACCCTACTATAAACTATTTTTTATGTGATTAGAATTTTTTTTAAAATGCGTTTATTTCAAAACATGAGGTTTGATTCAAGGTTAGTCCTAACTCTATATATTTTTCTCTCGGCTTCGCCTATCGAGTCTCTTTTGGTGGAGGACTTCACAAAACTTTATTTTAAAGGTGTTTTAAAACTACTAAAAAAACATAATTTTAACTAAAGTCTCAGGGCCAGATTGTATATACAGAGGAATTTACTCCAGCTGTCACAAAGTTTTTTCAGAGGTCACTCACTCCTGGAACACTACCAAATGCCAACATAACACCTGTTTTCAAAAAGGGTGACCGGTATGCAGCAGACAATTACCGTCGAGTGTATTTGACATTAGTCCTTACTAAAAATTGTGGACATATAGTTTGCAGCAACATGCTCAACCACCTACAAAGTAATAATATACTAACTTCTTTAAAGGGCTATCAAACAGACATAGCAATATTATATTTTTCTAAGGCTTTCGATGCTGTCCCCCATGACAAATTACTCCATAAACTGAAAGCATATGGAATCAAACCCTACATGAATGGATTAGTTCTTTATTGTGCAAAAGGAAAATGAAAGTAGTTATTGAGGACGAGTCTTCGGAATAGACACCAGTGCTGTCTTGCGTACTGCAAGGCATGGTTCTAGGACATCTTCTATTTCTGTGCCACATCAACGTTCTGTCTTACTAGACACTGTCACATCACAAGTACGACTCTTCGCTGATGACTGTCTATTATACAGAGCAATAAAGACAAGATTATACCATTATTCCTTGCAAGAAGATCTAAAAAAAGCTGGAGACATGGGCCAAAAAGTGGGGTATGCGTTTCAATGCAAAAACGTGTTATATTTTATCAATAAAGCCCAAATCAACATTATTTTATCAAATTGACAAGAAGTATCTACAAGTCCATACCTAGAAGTCAACGACTTAAATGTAATACACATGTCAACGGTGTATGTTAAAAGGATAGCCCAATCATTGGCTTTGTTAGAAGAAACCTGCAACACACCCCAGTACATCTGATGCGTATAGCTTACATCTCACTTGAGAGATCCAAACTGGAATATGCTGCTGTCATATGGGATCCTCACACCTTAACAGAAATCGATAAACTGGAGAAAGTCCAAAGGCAAGCAGTCATATTTATTTCAAAGCTCTACAGATCAAGAGAGCCGGGCTGTGTAAAAAAAATGATTAACACACACACACTTCCCTCTCTCCAACAAGAAGAAAAGATCTACGTCCAACACTTTAATTCAAAGTGAGTGAGGAACTAGTACCTGCCATACCACTAGACATCTACCTAACAAAAATGAGAAACAAGAGACAGATAAGAGCAACAACATGTTTAGACTGTGAATCGAAGAACTCTGTCGAAAAACACAAAAGGCCTTTTTTCCTCCCATGTATGTTCTTTCGTAAAACATTTGAGACATTTAGTAAAAAGGCAACTAAGCTCCTCACTTTTTCGAAATTAAATGTTGGCTTTGTTGTTAGATTTATTAAACATTCTTCTCGCCACTTTCGTCATTCAAATTCATTTGCAGAAGTTAGAAATCGTATGCAATGCTTGTTTCATTTAATGTCCATAAAGTTAAAACATTTGATTATAGTAAACTGTTGAAATATGGACAAAATGTGAAGATCATACATCATGGGGCGAATTTTGTCGCGCATTGTATTTCAATCGTGGTTCACGTTAGATTCTATCATAATGATGAAATCTTGCTACTTTAACGGAACATAATCAATAAAAATCTTATTAAACTCAGTTATGTGTTCAATTAGTAATTATGCTAACGTCATTCAGATCGTAACCACACACATAATATGTAATGTGGCACACGTGTCATACACGCCATTCAAACCGTAATCAACTACATATACAAGCTGACACAAAAAACGTTACCCACGGAAAGGCCATTAACTTATTCAATTATGTTTCAGTATGCATGCAATTCCCAAAACAGTTATTTAACTAAGTGAATTATTAAAGAGTAAGTTGTGATGTACTCTACAAAAATTATTTTATCAGACAGATTTGTTTGACGTAAAGACAAGCTCATAAAGTGTTTATACAGGCTAAAATATTTAAAAAATAACAACTGAAAACGGGGTAGCATTCTCTCAAATGACACGATGGTTCCATATATTGATCAAATAAGGGATATACTTCGACATACTTAAACGGCTTTATTTATCTTCATAAATCTTAAATGCGGCGTTTATGTTTTTATTCTTAACTTATTTATGGGGTTTTTCATGGGTAAAGTTTTTGTGTCAACTGACAAGGGGACACACGTTGAAGTAGTAGTAAACATACCACAGCCTGGTAATATGATGTTCAAGACGAGACAAAGAACGGCTACTCCCTTGCTCATTGCTGGAATGGAATCTCTGATAGTTTTGTCTCCTTCCGTAAGTTTTTCCCGCGATTTCTTTTGAAGAATTTGCGGACTAACGTTAGTATTGTAGCCAGGCATAACGGGCCGGCCATAGCCCGTCTTCCTTTGCAAACCCGGGGAGGGGTGAGGGTTTGATAGGCCTCCGCTGTATACTGTATGCATTTTGCCAGGTCAGGAGTCAATCATCAGATGAAAAACATCATAAGATTACATGAATATAAAACAAATCCGTGCCATCATATGAATGTCAATACTTTGTATCAGTCCAAAAGAATAAGAATCCACTGTGATATTCCAGAACTCTAGACACAATATCCACTTATAATCCAAGTGTTTTCAAATCCCTAAAGTTGAATAATGTTGAATAACATTTGTAATTGCAAACTGTTGATGATCTACAGAGACACATTGCATGTTACTTGTTACGTTTCGATTGATGAATGAGCTCAATTAACAAGTGCTAGTCGCAAGAGTGAGCGCAATGATTCATATAACAAATATCGCTAAGGTATCTGGGAAGAAGTTACGCGACAGTAACCGTACCTCGTTCTGAACATGCCACACTTGTTTAAAGGGAAAAGTGAAGTGAGCGAAAAATCACCTATTGAGTATCCATTTACGTAAGCACAAGACGGCAATCCCAGTAGCAATCGTTCGATGAAAGAATAGTTGTATGTTTGCGCGACAAGGGTCGAGCACTCTTGGTCCCTCTAACATGCGCTCACCTACAGCGGTTGTAATATTTTATGTCTGTGATGGCTGTGACAACCTGTAGTAGTTACCTGCAGATAAGAGAAAACACATCTTAAAGCATTGATTTGACTTTTTGATTAACATAAGACATCGGGTTTTGTAAGTATGTGATTGTTTTAATACAAGAAGTAGGGCTAGATGAAAGTATGTATGAACTCCATTATGATATAGACGACAAATGAAAAATTAAACGATTGCAACAATGTCCTAAATACAAAGACGATATAGCAGTTTCAATTCCCATTAGGATTTAATACAATAAGAAATGACATTTTAACTCAAATACTTTCGCTTTGTCAACTCGGAAAGTAAATTTCCCACCTTCTACTAACCCGTGCCTTTCATAACTCATCAGACAAATATCTCCTGTAAAACTTTGCATTAACTGGACGTGCTAACTAAGCATTTTCGGAAGGTAGTTCATGTTTGTTCATGATTAATGGCAGGTATTTTACAGAGAAAACATAGTAAATCTAAAAAGCTAATAATATTTCTGACATTCGACCGATTTTCAAAGCTTAACTACACATTTGGTAATTTTCACCATCATTTTGCCTAAGTTTCAAGTCAACTGACGGGGCTGTAATCACATTGCATACAAATACACAATATTCCTTAATGGTGCATATTTTACAGATAAAATATTGTAAAACTAAAAAGCAAATAACTTTTTTTAAGTTTACTGATTTTCCCCAAAAGCTTAACCCCACATTTGGAATATCTACCAAAATTGTGCTAAAGTTTCAGGTTGATTCAGTCAAAACTGTGGCTTCAATCCCATTGCATACAAATACACAAATAAATAAAAGAAATATAGAGATTTTCAATTTTATTGTAGATCACTTGGTACAACTTGTACAATAAATATGCA
>JAUUEB010505230.1:0-10203 GCA_032362205.1 Clione limacina | reverse complement strand
CAAAAACACGCTGTGGTCACATCTTAAGGGTTAAGAATCTGAAATCTTGCAAAGAGGCCCTTATAGTGACTATCTAATACCAGCTTTCAAAATTATTCGAATCAATTTAAAAGTTATGGCCCTTTTGAGTATTTTGCTATATGTCTTTGTTATTTTTTAACGCCATTGTCAAAGATAGAAATCTGAAATTTTGCACAGAGGATTAATTAACGTGTCCCTCAAAGCTGGACTTTAATGTTTTGAAAATATAACAGTTTTGACAGAGTTATGTTCCTTTGTGTCTGGTGATCGGGGTAGTACTATCTACGAGTACTCATCTTTTCTAGTTCAAATTGTCAAAGTATCTGATCGAGCTGTCTTACTTGACGTGTTCTGGTTTTGTGTTTCTCGATTCATTAATAAAATTGTCAAGACAAAAAGCCGACGGTCTGATCAAATTCGAAATGCATCACGCAAAATATCAACAGACAGAGAAAGGAAAAAGATTCACTACAAAACATTGCGAAGACAGGTTCTATGTTCAGTAGCAGTTCACATCAACTTGTTATTGGTATCGCTGTGAAGTAAGACATACAATAATGAAACCACTAACATTTTAGGATCGTGTTTCTAAAAAACAATTTTACCCAAATAATCTAAAATGAAATTGACTTTACTCTACCTAAGACGGTTCTATTGATATCATTACTGTAGTTATATGGGTTAAATTCATCTTGCGGTTCTCACAGTAAAAAAATCCTCACATGTCTTGGACGTTTTGCAGCTCAAACAATTTCATGAAGAATATCTTCTGATGCTAAACAAAGCAAAATGACTAAATGTATTCTAATCTTACAATGTTTCTGTTTGTATCGATCTTTTTTCTTGTGCATTCCTTGGAGGAAAGATCAATTTTCATGATTTTATTGTCTGGCGGAGTCAATTTCGAATTGTATCAGCATAACACGTCAAGGAAAACAATAAGCATTCATTATTTCATTACAAAATTTAAAAGGCAGTAGTTATTCCTTTTTTTTAAAAATAATAAATGTGTTTAACAGTACACTTATATTGAAATATCAACTTGACGCAAGATCAACATAGGAATAGCCCGTCGTCGTCGTTAAGGATTGCGTACTTTTTCTTACGACAATTTTGATTCCCTTATGGCGGTTTATAAATACAGCACCCAAGAAGATGATGTCTCGTAAATAATTGATTCATAATCAGCTATCTAAATTATTGTGTTGATACCAAAACTAGGCTCTTTTTTTCATAGTATGGGTCACACATCTAAGTAACGTTTTAAAATGAATCATTTTAAGTTGCGTTATTGTCAAGTCTTCAGTAGCTCAGAAGATTATTATGATCCCGAAAAATGTTTGCTGATAGTAAGAAAAGTATTCTCGAATCTTGCTTACTATTTTTGCATCAAATTATCAAAACAGTTATCATTTCTAACAAATACTTATGCAAAACAGACTCGACTGAATAACGATTATTATCATCTATAATGTGTCAAAAACGACGTCGCACATCAAACAGTCAATCTCGAACTTAATTGAACCTATAAGAAAACTGTCACGAGAAGAATAGTTCCAATCATGTATTGACGAAGAAGAAAGAATATCACTGTACTCTAATATAGTAAATATAAGTAATTGACGTATTCAGGACTCCTCATTTACGGCGGTATATAGACGAGAACGTAAGTGATACCAAATCGACTGTAATTGCTTTACGTCAAAATGTTCGTCCTTGAGTTCTAGAACTGACTATGATTGAAGCAGTTATGGGAAAGGTTCCAGGCCCAATTATACTAATTGATTCAGCGACAAACTTGAGTACTACAATTCTCTCTTGAATAACAACAGTAATATCAATGGCAGGAGGCTTTTCCTAGAGGCACTGTAAATGATAACGGACAGTCGGTCTTTTTTAAAGAATTGTATCAGTCTGCCATTTCACTCAAATCTCATCATGTTATAGTATTGTTCTATTCAATTAATTAGATTTTTTTTAAAACGAACTTGTATAGCATGTTTTTAAATCAAAGTGTCATAACTCTTTCTTATAGTCATTGTTTTGCTTATTTTCCGACTTGGTTGGTTTTTACAACTGATAATAACGATGCTGTAAAAATTGACCTCAACAAAACTTCATTGTTTATGTTATCTATAATATTTGATGTATTTAAAACAATAAAGAATGATGAAATGATGACAAAATTAGGCACTGAAAGCCTCGTTATAATGCACATGATGCTTTTTTCTAGTACCTGATTATAAAGTAGGATTATAAAAAGTGGAAGACAAATATCAGCATCTTTAACTGTTAATTCTGTTCCGTTATTATCAGCAGTTTATTATGATCCCCAACAATGTTATCCATCTGATGGATTCATACTAATACAATGTGACCCATTTGCAATTTTAGACCATGACCCGTAAAAACTCTCAAATTCGACTAATTCCTTTTTATGGAGATGTCGAATGGTTTGTCCCCATACTCATTTGCTCTGTTAAATCCCCCCTGCAACATCAATTCAATTCAAGCAATTAAGTTGCGAGTGACGAGTGAGTATCCCTAATCTTGTCCTGTCAAGGCACGGGTAGTGCACTAAAATAGTATTTAGAAGAGATGGGTGGTGAGTGAGTCAAGTAGTTGACACACACGTGCATGAGTCAAGATACTGAATGCAAAACAAATTGAATCTTACACAAAGTATTCTCGCTTTAGGCTGAATAAGATTAAGGCTAATGTCAGTGAAAAGTCATACTTAATACTGTAACGTAGTTAACGTGTTACATATTTACGTTGAAAATAGCTATGACCACGAAAAGATTCGAATAAAGTAAGATTTGTTTCAGTCTCCTTCCTGAATATAGTGTTCAATCTTTTTACAATTTCTACAAACAAATGACCGGATTAATTTTCTCAGTATTTAGGATATGTGGGCAGTCCATTCATACTTACTCTAGAAGCAGTTTCGTTGACCTTTAATACCCCCACCCCACCCCCACCTCGTGTTGTGAGAAGCTAACCCTTTCCTGCATATGCAAAAATGTTAATTGTTCCTTAAAATACTGATCATCGATAGTCATGGCTTGAAAAGACAACGGATTACAATAATGGGTATTTGTGTTCTCCTTGTATTACAGATACGTCTCAAGTGTATTCATGGTTCACATCAGTAGTTCACAAATGGGTCAACATCGACCGTTTGGAGTTTATGGCGAGACTTTGTCGGTTGATTAATTGAAATGCAATTTAGGGATCGATGGGGTTCAAAGGCATCGCCTTAGGGGTTGATTGATCAAAAGGTGTGATTTGGGGGTCGAAAGAGGTCGATAAAAAGAAGTTAGAAGAGAAGATGTTTATGTGTTCAGAGATTTGAAACGAACTCGAAGACCTCTTCAAACTAGAGATCCAAGAGTGGGTCTTTAACTTATCATGGACGTCAACTACGTAGATGGAAAAATTAAGGGTTATCTTATTGCTCTTCAGAATGTTGAACCCAGTTCAAAAAGTTGTTTAACGACTGTTGACTCAGGAACATGTGCATCCATGTTACTTTGTGTTTTGTTACAAAGCACAACTTCTCTATGTAGCTTTTCCTAGATGTTAACTTTTAGACGGTATTGTGTCTCTCTTGCTCACCAAACAGATGCAACGACTCATAAACCACAAACGACGAGCTCTGCGGCTCTTCTTGGCAAGGCGCCGCCCTTCCTGCCAAACCTCAGATCATGGGCTGATGTGGACGTGTAACTGATCAGAGATGTGTTTTTGTTGAAAGGCTGTAATGAATCATTGCTTTTGGAACGGTTTCAATATTTTCATATTTATATTTTTTTATATTCCAGTAAATAGTTTTACACTTTCATTTCTGTTTTCAAAGGACCAAATTTGAAATTTGATCTTCAGAAAAATCGAGGTGTTTGGTGTGAAAGGTTAACGGAAGTTGGCCCGACATTGAGACCCCTGTAGGGGTGAATGGTTTTGTTGTTTAGCGGCAAAAGTGTCGGTGGTCAGGAAAGGTTGAGAACCACACATCTACATTATCTGGAAGTTATGGCTTAAGACAATTTCATAACGTGGTGTTAGCAAGCAAAGACGAAAGGATAACGTTTAGTACGTTAATCAACATACCGCTTGATGAGAAGGTTCTCTTCTGTGAGAATATGACGAACCAGACTCTTTAAAAAACAAAGTAATAGGTAGCATCCGATATATGTTATTACAAACTATAATAAGGTCTAGCTAGATTATGTTTTGAGAGACAGGTTCGGATAACTTACCATTCAGGGACAATGGCACGGCTCATCAAGCACACTAATGATTTACATGAGGATAAGTTGGTGGGGCACCTATCTGCTTTAATACAGTTTCTGCGTGAGAACCTGCATGCCTGCGTATGTGCGGATTTGCGTGCGTGATAATCACAAATTGATATCTTTTAAGTTTAGTCCGAGTAAAGAGCCCCACTTCAACTGGATATTGAAAAGCGGGAAGACCCGCCAAACAATTTGTTGTTTTCCAAAAGGTTGGTTCAAATCATATATTTTGATAAATAATCTACTTTACTAGTCCATATCACAAGGAAGGTTTACAAACAATGATTTTTGGTTCAAAAGACATTATGTTATCATAATACCCAACATGGGGAGGAGAACCTCCTTACAAGATAAACGCGGTGCACATTTCAGGAATCAAACATTAATACATACATATATACAACGCTGGAAGCGAAAGTGTTTGTCTTTGATAATTTGCAGTTTATATCATCAATATGATCAAATTTGCTTTAAACTGATAATTAAATGCAGCTGTATTATACAAATATGTATTTCCTTACCAAAATTGTTCATGTGATATCGTCGCACTCAACCAATAACCCAATCTTTAAAGGTGGTTTAAAGATGGTTAACATTTTACACTTTCAGGAATCAATTTTGTTGAGCTGGGCGGAATCTTTGATACAGACAGACGAAAAGAAATGGAAAGAAACTGCTCTTTGCTTCTTCAACAGACTTGGTGGAAAGAGCGTGTTTAGAAGCAAGACAACAATAAGGAAATTTAAATGTATGGATACCATTATCAGCCCATTTTGGCGAGCAGTACTTATGACTTGGCTTAAATATTCCGATAATGTATCTCAAATTTCTCATTCGTTGAGCGATCCACTCTGTAACAACATGTTCTTAACTTACAGAAATGAAAGCCTTTTCCTTACGTCGTGTTTTCAAAACGGTATAAGTGTAATCTCTGATGTAATTATCAATGGACATTTTATGACCTGGCATGAATTCAGAGATAAATACGGAAATTATGCTCGAAGTTTCCTCGATTATAATGTTCTATGTAACGCTATTGGAAAGGCTTTACAGACAACTTTAGGAGCAGAGACTAAGGATTTTTATTTCCAAGGTAAAACAGTTGGGAATCTAGGTCGTAAGTATTTTAATAAATCTATCAAAACAGAAGAGATACCTTTATGTGTGATTCTGTGGAATAGAAAATATGGACATGAAATAATTGATGCTCATTGAAATAATATTCATAACTTTAAATAATCTCGCCTGAAAGCATTATGCTGGAAAATCCTTCATAACATTTACCCAACAAATATATTGCTATTTAAAATGGGACTTGCGAATTCAATAAATTGCAATGAACCAGATTTTATAGAACATTTTTTCTTCGCCTGCAGACAAGTTCAACCGTTATGGATTGAAATTGGAAAAGATATCAAGGCTTACTTCTATTCTAATTAGAGAAGACATAGTGTTACTTGGCTAGGTCAAAAGCCCTACTTTTGGAAAACGTGACTTGGAAAAGATCAACGTAGCACTGGCTATAGGCAAAGTATGTATCTCTAAATTTAGATATGGCAAGGCAAGAAATATCATTGAAATATATGAAACTAAGTTTAAGATGAGAAATTTGTGGCCAGTTTAATTTGTAAAATACGATCCTTCTTAGTACTTTTATTTCATTATTGACGGTTTATTATACTGTCACGAATGTTTGTTGATACGAGCCCTTGGGTGGACGAACAGTCGGGGAAGGAAAGTGCTTCAGAGTGTTGTTTTTTTTAATTCTGCTTCTCATTATTTCCCTTAATTTCAAACCCTTGGGGGGTCCACCCGAGGGGTCAGTCCATGTCCTTATGTGATAAACACTTGCCTGCAAGATGACTTTCTTTGGGTTGTGATCCCCAAGTTGGGTTCCTGGTGGCAACCTTATTTCTTTTATGTTGTTTTTAATTATTAGCTACACATTTTCGCTGTATCCAAATGCTAGTTAAAGTGTTTTTAAAATCATTATTTTTTAGATCTGGAGAAAGAAATTGGATTATTTTCTAATATAAATCATTGATGGTAAGCTTAACAGGTTCTCATCCCTAGATGGTCGATATCCCTGTATTATTGTTAAAATTGCATAGGAGAGCCAACACAATTGGGATTCGAATCCTAGATTAGCCCTAGGACTTCCATCAGTTCACTTTTCTTGGTAGTTTCGATTTCGTTATAGCTGAGAGACTTGAACAAAGGAGGATGGGGCTTTATTATGCCCAAATGCTTTGGATTAAGATCTAAATTGCCGTTTATTTGATTTAATTGCTCATTAAAGAAATGTCAGTCATCAAGACTGGTATGAGTATAAATCAAAGTGTATATATAGTGTATGTATCTAACATTTTAGAATTACAAAAAATACAATAGCTATATCATTTTTTAGACATTCAATTGTCTCGTTCTTCTTTTTTACTTTCGTTTGCACTCTTGAGGCGATCTTAAGAAGACCGCATTCAATTTGAATTGTAATAGCTATACCATGTGGAGAAGCAAAAATGTTCATACCCAAAACCCTTTTTTGTGAGTGTTCAGTAGCGGCCTTATCCATGAAACATTGCTAGCAGGTATATTTTTCAATTTTACACTTTTCAATAATTCGTTAAAATTAAAAATTAAAAATCATTCGTACACATCTCACAAGTGAACAAATTATCGTAGCCAAGAAAGGTATGTGTATGCTGTTGTATGATATTAATATTTGTGTTGAAGTAAGTTAGAGTAGCAATTGACTCTTTATGTTTCGACCAAAAAGATATGGCAATAGATAAGACGTAAAATTTGCACTATTCTTTATCATAACAAATAAATACTAACCTTAATCTACTAAATATGAAAATCCACGGTACTTTAGAGTATAGAGCTAATTGGTCTTCTTTAAGACAATATAATATGATAGTAATATATTGCATTCAGTTATATGTCTGTTACCGGAGCCGGTTTCGTCTGTGAGCAAAAGGCTTTGGAGACCTCATCCACCTCCCCCATATGGGGGGCGGCATATACTATATGCTTATTTCCGTATGGGGGCACAGAGTTCCAAGAGGGTACCGGCACCGTTCTTTTTTCATATGTGTTATTGGCTTTGTGTTCGTAAATAGCTGCCTATTGCTTTTTTTTGGTGATTCTCTTAATGCGTCTACCGTATGTTCTCATTCGTACGCGCATCTGAAACCTTTCTCTAAGATACCTTCACATTATATTCACATAATTGATACAGTGTAGATTCTTTGGTAAGATGGGATTTTGTTTTTAAATATTTGTAACACATCGGTTCCACTGATATACACTGTATCTTACTCTTTTTTTTATATTAAAATTATTATTCTCTAATCTGCTTTTGTGTCAGTCCCGTTTTTTCATATACTAACTTGCCTGATGCTGAATAAGTAGGACAACTCTAACTAAATGCCACTTTGAAAAGTCCATGAGCAAATGTAAGGAATTTAGCGGTGGCGACCCCTTAAGGGGCTGTGAAAGAGGTTCTCGCTCTTGGACCCCGTAAAAGCAGAGATATAAAGATAAGACAAAATCTGTCTATTTTGATCTCTCTGCAAAGGGCCGGGAGATATCAGAACTAACTATTAATATTTTGAAATCAATGTTTGTTTGTTCACCTGTTGTATACAATAATTTTACAATGAACATCGTCATTTACTTCTGTGGATAATAGCAGAACTGTCATTCACGAAACTAATATGAATTATATTTTATCCATCTCATCATACTTACACATTCTCGCTAACAATGCTAAAAAACTAGTTTCTGAATTTCTAAAGGTTAAATTTGGCTTAGTGCAACTTTGTTACTAACCAAACAGGGACCACAATAGATTAGAACGAGCAATGGGGATTAAAAAAAGAGGTTTCTTTGTGAGAACAAATGGCTATTGTGTGGATGTAGCAATTTTACATTTCTAAATTTTTGAATTTGAATTTTTTTGAATTTTTGATTCTTTTCTTTAAACCTTTTATTCGTTAACCAACAAACGACATAAACTAATCAATAAGTTTTGGAAAAAGTTAAACTAATCAATAAGTTTTTAAAACAAATAAACGCATATATTATTATGATCCCTTCAGCGACCGCCAGGTTCAAGTGGCAATTAGATAAGATGGATGAATGACAGGTGTTTTTGAAGGTACGAAGGTAAAATTTGTTTAGCTTAATTTGTTTTTCGGTTTAAATTCAAAGGGTTTTCAAAAGAAAAATTGCATCAAAGTTAAAAATAGTAACAAAGGGAGACAACTACTAAACAACTTGATGACGAATACCACTGTAACACCAGGTATTTGATATGAACCAGATATCGACAAATAGAGGTATATAGTATGAGTGATATAGAAATACCAGAGCCTCACCCTTGTTGATTTAAAGATAGATATGTTGATGGGTTTGACATTCAAAATAATGTAAATTTTTTGAGTCACATTGTTAGTTAATCTGCGATTCTCTGAGAAAAGAAATTACCGGGTTAGAATTGTGTATCTTTTAGATGGGTTCTTTAACATTATGTCTTTTTAAATATGGTGTCAATTTTTGAGTGAGGTTACATTATTTGCTTCTTGTGTTATTTCTAAACTGCGATTTTTTTCAATGAAGTAACATATAAATAATAAAAAAAATAAAAATAAATTGTTTCTTCCGAAGTTTTTTATCGGCGGTGAAAAGATTACATAAATTCAACACATTTATATGTTTTTGTAATGTAGTCTTCTAGGCCACACTTTTTTTCTTGATTGCTAGGCCTGCCTCCAACTCTTTAACGGTGGTCATAACTTTCTTGTGGATCGAGTTTTTATCATCATCATCATCATCACGTCCATCACGTGCGTCTTCTTTAGACTTGTTTGAACTATCACCATCTACACCTCAACTTTTTTGTTGGTTAGTAGCACTAGAATCAATCCAAATATTTGGCAACGAGTTTGATTAGCGCTTGAGTCAAGACAGCGTTCAACTGTTTTCATGTTTCCAGGTGTTGAATGGTGAAATCGTGTTATATGTCGCCGTAAATTGTATGGTTTGTAGAACTAACAAGAACAAATTGTACACGCCCACATCCTTAAGCTGTCAACACACAAATGAATCCATAAGGATAAGAAGCCGTATGCTCATTAGACGCATACCCCCTCCCCTCTAAAGTTCATGAAGGTCATGAAGCCTCTGACCGTTAATGAGCTTAATGAGCCTTATTAAATTTTATTAAATTAAAAAAAAAATATTCAAGAAACAAAATGTAGAATCGTAAAAATAAATTCACGGAAGAAATTTTAAAAATATTAAATAATTAAAATCATATGCATTTGAAAGCTTGTCATTTAAGATTCATCAGTTTGAAACTGTTTACTTAGCAGAAGCTCTTAATGGATAGGAGAAAATATTTAGCCATTTTAATGAATCAATCAACTGACTTCTCTTTCCTCCTACACAAGCTTCTGAAAACTAGATGGTATTTTTAATATTCATTTAATATTCAACTACTCTACTCTTTTTGAGTAGTCACCGAACTACTATTATGAAAAAGTAAAACTTCTCGTTAAGCAAATAACTCCATAATGTTAGTCTGCTTTTGACTTTATGCAGCAATCGGAACTCAATAATGGCGTCTACGTACATTCATGATTAGGTCTAGACGTACAAATAGTCAGACACCTACCCTGGGACAGTCAAGACGTGGAATGTTCTACTGACGAGACGATTAAACAAGAGAGAAAAGACGGCACTCAGGAGACCCTTAAGGCCCGTTTATACATAGCGCGACATTGCGACAGCGACAGCGACAGCGTCAGCGACAGCGACAGCGACAGCGACATTTGAGCAATTTGCCGTTCAAATATAGCGCGACACGTACGATGAAAACCGT
>JAUUEB010505219.1:0-10203 GCA_032362205.1 Clione limacina | reverse complement strand
AAAAAATCTAATTTCTTAGAGTGGATCGAAAATGTGTGCGAATTAAAGATGTTGCCAAGACGAATACGACGTTGTAGATAGATATATATATATAAAGAGAGAGAGAGAGAGAAAGAGAGAGAGGGGGAAGGAGGGAGAGATACAGAGAGAGGGAGGGAAAGCCACGATTATCTCAGCAAAACTATTGCAATTCATCTTGAAATGAAACAATAAAGCCAAAAAGACATCTTCCATGCCAAACTAGTAAGCTCCATTAAAACTAAAACAGCAACGACAACAAAGAAACAATATAAATACGCCAGACAGTAACAAAACAGCAAGAAAATACTGGTTTACTGCTAACTAACCGAGAAGTTTATTAATTAGATCCCAGACCGAGACGATACTAAATAAATAACTAGTTGCCATGGCATTGTTTGTGTTGGTGACCCACCTCCTGTGTCTTTCCCATCCTTCCATCGTAGACTTCGAGCTTTGACTACAACAAAGTAATCATTCTATTAGGTACTCTAGCACCTTTGCTGTGTATACAATTGATTTGCCACCATTACTATTTTTAGCCCTGATACGGCAATTTTGGGTAATCATGGTACGTTTATGGGTCACGTTAGCTTGTTTTAACGCACAATTATATTGTGTAGTGGTATATTATCTTCTTGGATGTGTGTGTGTATGTGTGTTGTGTGTGTGTGTGTGTGTGTATGTGTGTGTGTGTGTGTGTGTGTGTATGTGCGTGTGCGTGCGTGTGTGTGAGTGTGTGTGTGTGTGTGCGTGCGTGTGCGCGTGCGCGCGTGCGTGCGCTCGTAAGAATTGATTATTGTTAATTAAATCCACACCATGTGTTCAATTGCACATTTTCAATCTATTATCTCCTGTATAAGTTCTGTTCTACTTCAACAAGCTCTTGACTAAGTCTCTCCGTTTTGTCACGATCAGCACACTCTTCAGTAGTAAAGATTGATTTACTAAATGTTTAAAATAGGGAGACTCATACACACTATTATAACTCTTTTAATTTCCAATGGAATAAAAAACTTGTAAAATATTTGTACATCCATACATACATTTCTTCCTATGGCTTTAATGATTGTACCACTATCTAAATTAGCTGGTGTTTTAATATTATTTCCTCCTATGTGTTGTGAAAGTGATAGGCTAGCTACATACCTTGTTCAACACATTGTGGTATTCCCTACCTTATCCCCGGATACTATTTCGGTATTGAATGTTTTTACCGAAGGTGTTATGATCTGTTTGTTATTGATCATACAATTTAAACACTTATAATCATTGTCTACCCTTTTAAGTGTATCTTAAACCATATTTTATAGTAACCCCTTTTTTATTAGTATCTTTATCATAGTGATCTATCTAGTCCGGGGGTTTAACAAAATGCTATTTCAACAAAACAATTAAAATTATTTGTTTAAAAGGTAGCCCGTCAAAAAAATAAAGATGATTCTTAAAAAAGTATGCACACAGTCGAAATATTTCAATTTAGAGTATTTTAAAGAAATTGTGGTGATACAAACAGGAAACACGTTTTTATTATACATGCTGTCAAGGTTGGCGCGTATAAAGGAAACATGTTAGCCTGTTTGCAGAAAACTGGCATCAAATATGTTATCAGTTATAAATGAGACATCGGTCTGATCGAGTGTATCAATAGGAACAGACAAAATGTAAACACACGCAACCTGGATTTGAAACAGAGCCAAACCGCATTTCAATCGGGCGCTTTGCCGACGAATCTAACCAGCTCCTTGTCAAAATGCGTATATCCATACATAAAACATTTAGCAACACCAATATGCCATATATCTTAACGAGGCGACACGGAGGCTTGTCAATAACAGAGCCAGCATTTGTCGAATAGATTTGCAAATAATTTGAGTGTTTTCTTCTTATCGCGAAAGAAATTTGTTTATTCTATCTAATAAAGTTATGATCATAATTTTAACCCATGTTCATGGTGAATAATAACTTGATGTAATTGAAATAATTACCTCGCAAGCTCATTAACTATTTCAATAAGTTCGCGTGCTTATTCATAACGAAGAAGCATTTAAATAATATTTATGACTTACATACATAGGACAATGTGCTGTTAAGATGTGGGATTGTATCCATAAGTTTACAATTGTCTATGTAAAGCATTCAATGAACAGTCACTGTCAGATAGCTAGTAATAAGAACACAAAATTAAAAAGTCTTTTAGATAAGTACTTTGGCAATCTGTCTAGCTTCATGTAGAGAGAGATACATGAAATGTTTTACTTTTTTTGGGAATTTCTAGTCATCTCCTGGAAGTAGTAATCATTTGATCCAAGGTATCCAATGTACCTATGTATGGATTTAGGGTAAGGTCCCGACATTGGAAGATATTAATTCGGACACTTCTCTGGGGGAAGACAAATTTGGCTTTGAAATATTATGAATAACAACAGCAGCTTTAAATATAATGATTATTACAGTATCAACAGCAAATTATGAACCAATCACCCTTCCAGGGTGTACAAACACCATCACCTTTCGTCAGTGTATAATTTGTAAGCATGTAAAACATAAAACTCCTATCTGAAATGTCAAGTCTTTGAATACATATCTAGGGTGAAGTCAAGGGGGTTAAACACATACTAAATGACTGACAAAATTAAACTTAATGAGATTGAGCAACGGCATACAAAATCAACAAAGTAGAATAAAAATAAGATACAACTACCACATCAATAAAAATCAACGTGTGTTGTGTCATTGATGATTGATTCATTTCTGTTTGATTTCCCAATGGAGATATTCTACATATATCAACCTCAATGGATTTTTCATACTAATAATCAAATAGTATATTTTCTCCCATATGAGTGGATTGGCTAGATTTGGCTATAGATACGTTATTAATGGTACATATCAAGAAGTATGATACGATATTTGTATTCTTAATCGCACCGAGTTTCTAAGGAGGCGTATGCTTGAAGACCGGTGGCTCTGAAATTATGTAAAATGTACACAATATATTCGCGAGCAGTTTTCCAAAATTTTAAACTGAATAAAGTCAACTGCACCAACGATTTCTATAATGTGTTTAATCGATATATGTTAAATAGCAAAGTATGAAACGCGCAACCTTAACAGACTTCCATGTACACGTGTTCCTTATTTGGCTTGAAAGATAACTCTTGTACTTTCAGAAATAAACAGGGTAAAATAGAAAATCCAAGTTCAATGCATACATTTAGAGAAGCCTTACTAACGTTATGAATGCTGGTACTGTTATCCCTCGTGTGGTTGAAATACGACTACGAGTAATGAAGGATGACGAACATAATTAGACCCCATGAAACAGGTTTCACAAAATATATAGAATCGATTCTCATTTAGATCAACTGAAATGTAATTATCGGAGATTAACCAAGTCTAATAGTCGTATGGTCATTTTAGCTTACAAGCAACCCCCCTCAGGACTAAGCATCATTACGTTCTTTTGCTGAAGATACCCTGAACAATTATTTACCGAAGCTCACGAAATAATGAGTGTTTGGTCACAGCAGGACTGACCAATGGTAAAAAAAATCTAATTTCTTAGAGTGGATCGAAAATGTGTGCGAATTAAAGATGTTGCCAAGACGAATACGACGTTGTAGGACAATGATTTATCGAGTTATGATGTCCAACTTGAGCGTGGTCGTATCTTTATCTTCAGCACCATTATTCAACACTTACTCTGTATTTTATATGATGTTTTTTCGTCGACTAAGTGACGTTTAAGGGCGCTGAGAATTAAGAAACGTCCATTCTGAAAATTCACTTAATCAATGGTGAGATTGGGTCTTGTACGTTCATGGTAGACGTCTTAACTCGGGAACAAATTGTCGTTGTGCAAGAAAAATACGCATACACAATCGTCTTGGCAAAACCTTTCATTTGCCACTGTTTTGAGCAGTTTGATTTTTGACCATTAGTATGAGTGTATTTATTATTTTTAGCATTGTAAAATATCGCTAGATGTTTTGCTATTCAAAATTCTAGAAATTCGACATGATTTTTTTTTATTATTTAAAGCTTTAAAGAGAGTATATCGAAACTGGGAAATTTTCATATTCAAATAAATATATTTTTGCCCGAAAAATTCCCGTTGTTTTCTGGAATTCTTTTCTGTCGAATGCAATTTCAAAGAATAATTCAGTTCAAACTAATTGACTGCCATGATGGTCAATAGATGCGTCTTTTGGACGGACTGTCAGTTCGAAATTACATAATATTGTCTTTAGACCTCATTTGTCATACACTTGTTTATGGATCATTTTTGAGAAACCGGATCAGTGTAGATAAGGCACAAGTAAGCTCCTCACTCCTCAGACATCAGACTTCAGATTCTGTTTTCTATAGGTTTTTCTCAAGGACCGGATTTTCAGCAACACACTGAATTCATTTGACGAAGGAAGACAATCATTTGAAACACACATTCTTGGTATCCATCAATAGTTGTTCAAAAATTTACTTGCAAAGTTTTAACGCCTGCATGAAGAGAAGAGAAGCCTATTTCAAACACATACTTTAACCTTCTTCTGCCCTTGTTTTTGTTAATATTTGAAAATAATATGAACAATCATTTAAATGATAACGAAACATGTTTACTATTAGTTATTTTTTAAATTTCATAGCGTTCAAGTCAATCAATGTAGATGTTGGAATTGCATGTCGTTTATCGAGTTAGCGTTTTTGTATTTCTCAAAAATGTACACTATTTTCTTTTTGTGAATGTCACTTAGTAAAAATTTCACGGGTTGATCTTATAAGTTGGGTTCCCTTGGCTATTTTTGGGAATTCCAAAGCGATCTTGAATTTGAAGAAAATTGTGGAATCTGTGAGTGTTAAAGAGAATAACATTGTACTAAGAGTTCTTGTTTCTGTCAGAAAAGTGTTACTTAGTATAGTAGGCATTATTTTCTTCTTCTTCTTGTTTCTGGAATAAATCAATCTTTGGACTCTTCTTTTGGTATTCATTGCGTGAAGCAACACAGAGACAAGAAGAAGAAGAAAATAATGCCTACTATAAAGAGAATAACGTTTTTTTTAATCATATGTTACTTTATCAGATGAAAATATACTTCTGTCCATTTTATTTTTACTGTACACTTGAGTCTGACGCATTACTCCCACAGGATTCTGCTCGTCTGATGCCATGACCAAGGTCACGGTCGGATGCTGGGGACGGCATGAAGAAATAGGACTTCAACTTGAATAAAACAAACACGTCTGTAGTTAAGCACATATCAACTCTGTTTGCATTAACCTGAAGCCTTATACGTACATTCTGCAGTGTCAAATATTGCAAACAAGAAGTATGTAGAACATGGTTTGTTCTGGTTCAGAAAAACGAATTGTTTATAACATAGTCTATGGGAGATATTGTATAACATTCCACATTGATATATTTCTTCTATTCGTATTTAAAAGTTATAATGGATTTTGGAATATTATTTATGTTGTGTGTGCGTAAATGATCATGATCATATCTTAAATTGTTTCTCTCAAATTTGCCTTTTTACTCATAGACATTTCTTTTCTTATTCATTAGACATTAAACCTTCTCATATTTCAGTGAAAGACTTTCCCTTCATATAACAACATTAAGCTTTTAAAGTTGCGCCTGACACAGACAGAAACAAACAGCAATGCCTTTTAAGTGTCGTTAGTCACACTGTCTGGCGTGATGAATTATTTTTAATATTTCTTTTGCTATAAATTAGAAATATAAATACGAATTATCTGCTATCACATTCACCGGGGGAGTTATGACGTCATGTATACAAGCCGCTTATTTCCATCAAAAAAGGTTTACTTTGCGGGAAATGCTTCAAAGATGTATTTGAAACTTGACATTAACAATAGAAAAAAGACAAACTATTTGAGTAATACAATTAATCGGCTCTCTGGGTAAAACCCAAACGCACTGTGATTTTCAACCCCCGGTGTGCTTGAAGCGAAATGATGAAATTCGTTACTCAATAATAATTATATATAATGAGTTATATTTATATCATTTCTCCTACCGTATACAAAACTTTGTTTGTTCAAGCTTGAAAGCAAATCCGTTGGGTGATGCCTGGGGAGCAAATCAATCATATTAATATTATGATAATGATCAACGTGTAAAATCTAAAATACAAACATGGACTAAAAAGATTTTTTAAAAAAACGGACTCAGTATGAATACATATTTTAAAAGAAATATTTTTGTAATAATTCAAGATCCCTCCTTTCACTTTGTTGCATGAATATAATAACAGAAAAATGCTAAAAACCAATTATCAAAACACGTTTATTCTACCTTTCAAACAATCAAGAAAGACTTGACCAACTATGATATTCTCAGTTTGTTCCACATCTCGCTTTAAATATCAAATGGTAGATTTCCTTGATAATCAATATTAATATCAAATGCTAGTTTTCCTTATTCATCAATAGATAGTAAGAACAGTATCAAGGTATAGTCACAATCACCTTAATGGGTAACATTGCTCAGGTTGGAATACCCAATAGCACTTAGCAGATGTTTTTATATTAAATAGGCAGAGAACAGAAGGAACATTTTCATTGACTCCATGACGTCTCTGTTATTGCTTTATTATTCAAGTTAGGAATTGTAAGGCTAAGGGGATTCAAGAGAAGATAATACAATAGAAATATTGCTAATACACGTAGGTATTTGTCGTAATGTAATATATAAATTGATCTTGAATCAGGGCAAATATCTGGCAAGTTTGTACAAATATGGGGGCAAAATGAGGTTCCAGCCTACTCAATTCTTCTATACTCTATACTCGACGCTGAAACTGTTATTTACAAGAAGTAAATCTAATTGAGTGGCCATTCACATGGGATATGCAAACAAAAGACTATTACCATCACAATTGATTCCACACAAAAATCCCATTTCCTCGTCCGTCTCATCAGAGGAACGCACAAGTCAATGTCAACATCTTTTAGTTCCTTATTTTTAAAAGTAAATTCATTCCTCACGATTTCAAGTAAGATGTTTTATCAAAATGTTTTGAACGTATCTTGTTATATGTCTGCAAAATATGGGTATATGGTCAGATTTTGGAAAAGTTTAGACTTAAGTCCAATACAACAATTCTTGTAGCCAAATCAAGTACCCCCAAACTATATGATTCATGGTGAATAAGGGTTGCTTCCCTTTGACTTATATACAACAGTGGTTAACTATATATGGACTAAAAAGACCAAATATCTATTTTGTTTTCAGCTTGGATACAAGAAAAATATACAGGGTGTTTTCTATTATGAACAGATAAAGAATAGTTATAACTCTAGAACCATTATAGATAAAACCCTCTGGTTTTCAACAGTTGTTCAGAATTATATTTGATAATTTTGTGATACCATTATCAAGTTGATGCGACCACTGGTCATCCTGCAGTGAGCTATAAAGTAAAAAGCGAACATTTCTAGGATTTCACAAGACGCCATCTTGTCTGCTCAAGAAAATTATCGTTTATACTTTTAAACAGCACGACTGGCTTTATACCTTATTGATTTTTTATCAAACTTTGTCATTGAACATTTTTTCCTGTAAAGGGCAGTAACTCGCAGACGCCATCTTTACTGCTCAAATAAGTAACAGTGCATAGCTTAAAATTGTATACGTTATTTTAAAAGTTATCGATTTTTATGAAATTTTGCAGATAAGTTTCTATCAGTATTTTGAGTTTAAGTTTTGTTTCGAGATTTGAACAAAATTGCTTACAAAGGGAAATAACTTACAAACGATATCTTAACTTCACAAAAGTAAACAATGTACAGGGATATTTTTTGCAGTAAAGATGGCGTTTGTGAGTTATTTACCTCATGCTTTAAGACATAGTTTTAAGTTTGGTCATATGTAGTATCCATTTGAAGTTGTTATTTCATTATTCTTTCATCTATAGCCAAACATTATTACTTTTATCGAGTTTGTCCTCTTAGAAAATGTCTCCTTGGAGTGACGAGATTGTATGTTCTATAAGTTGGCTATCAATATCGGTTATGTCATTCTGAACTTGGACCAAAACCCAAAGCAATAGATGAGTCTATTGATAAATACTCATGTTTATTTGAAAGACACCTACAAAACTTCTGTACTTTAATTTTTGACTTTTCGTTTTATGACAGAGATAAACATTACATCACATAGATTTATAAATGAAATACGAAAGTTGTGCACACCAACGTTGCATTTACAGATAAGGTTTATGATTTTGTGGACTAGACGAATAACATATAGTGCATAATTGATTGGAAATCATTTGAAATTTTAAGGGAAAATAAATAATTTATTTTTTAGAAAGTCTTAGTTTAAAAAAATATAAACATCAGTGTTCATTTCATGTTTTTATTTTAACAATAAAATAATTAACAAAGCTAGCGAAGAGTATTGAAATACGTTTGTGTACCTTTCAATCACAAAACTTGCGTTTTCGTTCAAGACCTGATCAGCTTTAGCATTTCCATTTTGTGCCACAATTCACTCTATTGGTAAACTCTTTCTTTAAGCAATCAGGTAGTTTCTAAACGACCTTAATACACATACGCATTGGTAATTTTACTTTAAATATCTAGGTTGATCTCAAAACACTGCAAATATCTAACAAGTCTGAACAAATATTGCAGCAAAATGAGGTTTCTAGACACTTTATTCGTCTATTCTCGACACGTACGAGTCATTTTAAAAAAATGACAATCTCTTTAGTGTCAATTCATATGGGGTATGTCGAATGGAGACTATTCTCACCACAGTCGATAACAAACACAAATCCTATTTCCGTATCTTCTGAGGGACGCACCAAACAATAACATCATCGTATTCTTTCCTCTATCATAAGATGTACTCCTTGTTATTTCATTATCCAATTATCCAAAGCCAAACATTGTTACTCTGACAAAGGTTGTCCTCTTAGAGATTGTCTCCTTGAAGAGAAACTCGTAACCCTGGTTATTACCAAAGACATTAATAACGGTAAACAACATTGTTTATGTTTGTTTGTCCGCCTTATGGTTAAAGATACAAAAGATTGTTTATTTATCAAACTTCTAACTGAATACGGTCAACTGCTACCAGCATGGCAGAAATACTACTACGTACTACTAACTACTGATACGCCATCATATAACACAAACATAACTCATCTTTTTCTGCTAAAGTAAACTGAAAAACAATCTCTGAAACCTCATGGGAGCCATGTTATGGATTTTATGTCCTAAACGTTACTCTCAATAAATACTAAGTAACCCCTAATTGATTGAAGACTCACTCATGTTTTTTGGAAACACACACACACACAATCGTCTGCACGTTATTTTTTGTTTTTTATCTTTTTTTTTTTAATAATGACAGATATTTAAATTGTATCGCATAGTTTGATGTTAGAAAGGGGAAAATGCTTTTTATCAAAGGGAGATTTTTCAGATTTGTTTGTGATTTTTTCCGAAAAGTTGAATACGAATACCATTTTGTTATTGAGCGCAAAATATTGGACATTTTAAGGAAAAATATATACACAGGAAACTTTAAAAATATGAAGTTATAGTTCTTTACAAGTCTGCATTTTTAGTTGTATCTACCAATGGAAAGTTTTTACCCAAAACTTAAATTTACTATAAGATAATTCAGCAGATACTATAAATCTACTGATAAAACAAAGTGTTATCTACCAATGCTAAATTTTTGAAAATAAATGCATTTATTTCTAATGAATACTTGTGTATATAATTATTCAATGTGTGTTAGTATGTAAAATAATGGTATGTTTGTGTGTATATAATTGTGAATGTTTGTTCCACTCTTTGCGCGGTTGACTTTCTGTTTGATGTGAATGTGTGCAAGGTTATAATGTTTTATATTTCAATGTTACTGTTATATGTGATTATGAATGGGCTCATTGCCTGCAACTTAACTGGCACTTTACCCAATACTTGAATTTACTATAAGATAATTCAGCAAAGTGTTCTCAACAATTGAAGAGTTTCCAACACACATGGGACTGTGCTGGCCAATTGTCTATCCTCATTTATCACCGGTATTGTATCTCCAGTCTGTCTGTATTGTTGGTCTTTGTGACATATTTCCCATCGGTATCTAATGTGAACTCTGAACTTTCCGACACCTGAGAAACATAATACAATCAACGTTTCCGTGTG